>JAXUIC010000259.1:0-49139 GCA_035136125.1 Quercus rubra
TCTTTTCCGAACTATTTTGGCTGAAAATCAAGCCGAAATGTGATTTTTTAATTTTTTGAATTTTTTGCCATTTTTTTGGAATTTTCTATTACGCGTCGGGTAGGAACGGAACAGATCGGTGATTTCTATTTTCTCTCCCTATCGGCCTTTTCCAACCTATTTTGGCTTGAAATGAAGAAAAAATGGTATTTTTTTTTTTTTGGAATTTTTTTTTTGAATTTTATATTAACGTCGGGCAGGAACGGAACAAACCGATAATTGTTATTTTTTTCCTTTCTCATCCTCCTTCAACCTATGGTGGCTTGAAATTGAGCCATAATTGTAGTTTTAAATTTTTTTGAATTTTTTTGCTATTTTTTTGGAATTTTCTACTACGCGTTGGGTAGGAATGAAACGGACAAAGATTTATTTTCTTTCTTTCTCGATCTTTTCCAACCTATTCTGGCTTTAAATGAAGCCATAATGGTATTTTTTAATTTTTTAATTTTTTGCTATTTTTTTAAAATTTTCTATTACTTGTCATGTATGGACGGAACAAAATTATAATTTTTATATTCTCTCTTGCTCATCCAATTTCAACTGATTTTGGCTTGAAATGAAGCATAATTGTTTTTTTTTTTTTTTTTCGTAATTTTTTTTCCTACTGTTTTGGAATTTTCTACAACGCGTCAGGTAGGAACGGAACGAATGATAACTTTTATTTTCTCTCTTTCTTGGCCTTTTCCAACTATTTTGGCTTAAAATGATGCCATAATGGTATTTTTTGATTTTTTTTTGCTTTTTTTTAGTATTTTCTATTCCGCTTCGGTAGGAACGGTACAAACCGATAACTTTTATTTTCTCTATTTCTCGTTCTTTTCCGAACTATTTTGGCTGATATCAAGCCGAAATGTGACTTTTTAATTTTTTGAATTTTTTTGCAATTTTTTTGGAATTTTCTCTTACGCGTCTGGTAGGAACGGACAGATCGATAATTTCTATTTTCCCTCTCTCTCGGCCTTTTCCAACCTATTTTGGCTTGAAATGAAGAAAAAATGGTATTTCTTATTTTTGAATTTTTGGAATTTTTTTTTGGAATTTTATATTAGACGTCGGGCAGGAACGGAACAAACCGATAATTTTTATTTTTTCCTTTCTCATCCTCCTTCAACCTATGGTGGCTTGAAATTGAGCCATAATGGTAGTTTTAAATTTTTTTGAATTTTTTTGCTATTTTTTTGGAATTTTCTATTACGCTTTGGGTAGGAACGAACAGAACGACAAGATTTATTTTCTTTCTTTCTCGATCTTTTCCAACCTATTCTGGCTTTAAATGAAGCCATAATGGTATTTTTTAATTTTTTTGCTATTTTTTAAATTTTTCTATTACGTGTCATGTATGGACGGAACGAAACTATAATTTTTATAATTCTCTCTTGCTCATCCAATTTCAACTGATTTTGGCTTGAAATGAAAGCCATAATTGTTTTTTTTTTTTTTTTCATAATTTTTTTGCTACTGTTTTGGAATTTTCTATAACGCGTCAGGTAGGAACGGAACGAAATGATAACTTTTATTTTCTGTCTTTCTTGGCCTTTTCCAAACTATTTTGGCTTGAAATGATGCCATAATGGTATTTTTTAATTTTTTTAATTTTTTTGCTTTTTTTTCAGCATTTTCTATTCCGCGTCGGGTAGGAACGGAACAAACCGATAACTTTTATTTTCTCTCTTTCTCGTTGTTTTCCGAACTATTTTGGCTGATAATCAAGCCGAAATGTGATTTTTTAATTTTTTGAATTTTTTTGCAATTTTTTTGGAATTTTCTATTACGCGTAGGGTAGGAACGGAACAGATCGATAATTTCTATTTTCTCTCTCTCTCGGCCTTTTCCAACCTATTTTGGCTTGAAATGAAGAAAAAATGGTATTTTTTATTTTTGAATTTTTTGGAATTTTTTTTTGGAATTTTATATTAGACGTCTGGCAGGAACGGAGCAAACCGATAATTTTTATTTTTTTCCTTTCTCATCCTCCTTCAACCTATGGTGGCTTGAAATTGAGCCATAATGGTAGTTTTAAATTTTTTTGAATTTTTTTGCTATTTTTTTGGAATTTTCTATTACGCGTTGGGTAGGAACGAAACGGAATGACAAGAGTTATTTTCTTTTTTTCTCGATCTTTTCCAACCTATTCTGGCTTTAAATGAAGCCATAATGGTATTTTTTAATTTTTTTGCTATTTTTTTAAAATTTTCTATTACGTGTCATGTATGGACGGAACGAAACTATAATTTTTATATTCTCTCTTGCTCATCCAATTTCAACTGATTTTGGCTTGAAATGAAGCCATAATTTTTTTTTTTTTTTTCGTAATTTTTTTCCTACTGTTTTGGAATTTTCTATAACGCGTCAGGTAGGAACGGAACGAAATGATAACTTTTATTTTCTCTCTTTCTTGGCCTTTTCCAAACTATTTTGGCTTGAAATGATGCCATAATGGTATTTTTTAATTTTTTTAATTTTTTTGCTTTTTTTTCAGCATTTTCTATTCCGCCTCGGGTAGGAACGAAACAAACCGATAACTTTTATTTTCTCTCTTTCTCTTTCTTTTCCGAACTATTTGGGCTGATAATCATGCCGAAATGTGACTTTTTAATTTTTTGAATTTTTTTTGCAATTTTTTGGGAATTTTCTATTACGCGTCTGGTAGGAACGGGACAGATCGATAATTTCTATTTTCTCTCTCTCTCGGCCTTTTCCAACCTATTTTGGCTTGAAATGAAGAAAAAATGGTATTTTTTATTTTGGAATTTTTTTTTTGAATTTTAAATTAGACGTCGGGCAGGATGGGAACAAACCGATAATTTTTATTTTTTTCCTTTCTCATCCTCCTTCAACCTATGGTGGCTTGAAATTGAGCCATAATGGTAGTTTTAAATTTTTTTTGAATTTTTTTGCTATTTGTTTGGAATTTTCTATTACACGTTGGGTAGGAACGAAACGGAACGACAAGGTTTATTTTCCTTATTTCTCGATCTTTTCCAACTAATTCTGGCTTTAAATGAAGCCATAATGGTATTTTTTTAATTTTTTTGCTATTTTTTTAAGATTTTCTATTATGTGTCATGTATGGATGGAACGAAACTATAATTTTTATATTCTCTCTTGCTCATCCAATTTCAACTGATTTTGGCTTGAAATGAAGCCATAATTGTTTTTTTTTTTTTTTTCGTAATTTTTTTCCTACTGTTTTGGAATTTTCTATAACGCGTCAGATAGGAACGGAACGAAATGATAACTTTTATTTTCTCTCTTTATTGGCCTTTTCCAACATATTTTGGCTTGAAATGATGCCATAATGGTATTTTTTAGTTTTTTTGCTTTTTTTTTCAGCATTTTCTATTCCGCGTCGGGTTGGAACGGAACAAACCGATAACTTTTATTTTCTCTCTTTCTCGTTCTTTTCCGAACTATTTTGGCTGATAATCAAGTCGAAATGTGATTTTTTAATTTTTTGAATTTTTTTGCAATTTTTTTGGAATTTTCTATTACGCGTCGGGTAGGAACGGAACAGATCGATAATTTCTATTTTCTCTCTCTCTCGGCCTTTTCCAACCTATTTTGGCTTGAAATGAAGAAAAAATGGTATTTTTTATTTTTGAATTTTTTGGAATTTTTTTTTGGAATTTTATATTACACGTCGGGCAGGAACGGAACAAACCGATAATTTTTATTTTTTTCCTTTCTCATCCTCCTTCAACCTATGGTGGCTTGAAATTGAGCCATAATGGTAGTTTTAAATTTTTTTGAATTTTTTTGGAATTTTCTATTACGCTTTGGGTAGGAACGAAACGGAACGACAAGAGTTATTTTCTTTTTTTCTCGGTCTTTTCCAACCTATTCTGGCTTTAAATGAAGCCATAGTGGTTTTTTTTAATTTTTTTGCTATTTTTTTAAAATTTTCTATTACGTGTCATGTATGGACGGAACGAAACTATAATTTTTATATTCTCTCTTGCTCATCCAATTTCAACTGATTTTGGCGTGAAATGAAGCCATAATTGTTTTTTTTTTTTTTCGTAATTTTTTTCCTACTGTTTTGGAATTTTCTATAACGCGTCAAGTATGAACGGAACGAAATGATAACTTTTATTTTCTCTCTTTCATGGCCTTTTAAAAACTATTCTAGCTTGAAATGATGCCACTATGGTATTTTTTAATTTTTCTGCTTTTTTTTCAGCATTTTCTATTCCGCGTCGGGTAGGAACGGAACAAACCGATAACTTTTATTTTCTCTCTTTCTCGTTCTTTTCCGAACTATTTTGGCTGAAAATGATTCCGAAATGTGATTTTTTAATTTTTTGAATTTTTTGAAATTTTTTTGGAATTTTCTATTACGCGTCGGGTAGGAACAGAACAGATCGATAATTTCTATTTTCTCTCTCTCTCGGCCTTTTCCAACCTATTTTGGCTTCACATGAAGAAAAAATGGTATTTTTTATTTGTGAATTTTTTGGAATTTTTTTTGGAATTTTATATTTGACGTCGGGCAGGAACGGAACAAACCGATAATTTTTATTTTTTTCCTTTCTCATCCTCCTTCAACCTATGGTGGCTTGAAATTGAGCCATAATGGTAGTTTTAAATATTTTTGAATATTTTTGCTATTTTTTTGGAATTTTCTATTACGCGTTGGGTAGGAACGAAACGGAACGACAAGATTTATTTTCCTTATTTCTCGATCTTTTCCAACCTATTCTGACTTTAAAAGAAGCATAATGGTATTTTTTTTATTTTTTTGCTATTTTTTTAAAATTTTCTATTACGTGTCATGTATGGACGGAATAAAACTATAATTCTTATATTCTCTCTTGCTCTTCCAATTTCAACCGATTTTGGCTTGAAATGAAGCCATAATTGTTTTTTTTTTTTTTTTCGTAATTTTTTTCCTACTGTTTTGGAATTTTCTATAACGCGTCAGATAGGAACGGAACGAAATGATAACTTTTATTTTCTCTCTTTCTTGGCCTTTTCCAAACTATTTTCGCTTGAAATGATGCCATAGTGGTATTTTTTAATTTTTTTGCTTTTTTTTCAGCATTTTCTATTCCGCGTCGGGTAGGAACGGAACAAACCGATAACTTTTATTTTCTCTCTTTCTCGTTCTTTTCCGAACTATTTTGGCTGATAATCAAGCTAAAATGTGATTTTTTAATTTTTTGAAATTTTTTGCAATTTTTTTGGAATTTTCTATTACGCGTCGAATAGGAACGGAACAGATCGATAATTTCTATTTTCTCTCTCTCTCGGCCTTTTCCAACCTATTTTGGCTTGAAATGAAGAAAAAATGGTATTTTTTATTTCTGAATTTTTTGGAATTTTTTTTTGGAATTTTGTATTAGACGTCGGGCAGGAGCAGAACAAACCGATAATTTTTATTTTTTTCCTTTCTCATCTACCTTCAACCAATGGTGCCTTGAAATTGAGCCATAATGGTAGTTTCAAATTTTTTTGCTATTTTTTTGGAATTTTCTATTATGCGTTGGGTAGGAACGAAACGGAACGACAAGATTTATTTTATTTCTTTCTCGATCGTTTCCAACCTATTCTGGCTTTAAATGAAGCCATAATGGTATTTTTTAATTTTTTGCTATTTTTTAAAAATTTTCTATTACGTGTCATGTATGGACGGAACAAAACTATAATTTTTATATTCTCTCTTGCTCATCCAATTTCAACTGATTTTGGCTGGAAATGAAGCCATAATTGTTTTTTTTTTTTTTTCGTAATTTTTTTGCTACTGTATTGGAATTTTCTATAACGCGTCAGGTAGGAACGGAAGGAAATGATAACTTTTATTTTCTCTCTTTCTTGGCCTTTTCCAAACTATTTTGGCTTGAAATGATGCCATAATGGTATTTTTTAGTTTTTTTAATTTTTTTCTTTTTTTTCAGCATTTTCTATTCCGCATCGGGTAGGAACGGAACAAACCGATAACTTTTATTTTCTCTCTTTCTCTTTCTTTTCCGAACTATTTGGGCTGATAATCATGCCAAAATATGACTTTTTAATTTTTTGAATTATTTTTTAATTTTTTTGGAATTTTCTATTACGCGTCTGGTAGGAACGGGACAGATCGATAATTTCTATTTTCTCTCTCTCTCGGCCTTTTCCAACCTATTTTGGCTTGAAATGATGAAAAAATGGCATTTTTTATTTTGGAATTTTTTTTTTGAATTTTATATTAGACGTCGGGCAGGGACGGAACAAACCGATAATTTTTCTTTTTTTCCTTTCTCATCCTCCTTCAACTATGTTGGCATGAAATTGAGCCAGAATGGTAGTTTTAAATTTTTTTGAATATTTTTGCTATTTTATTGGAATTTTCTACTACGCGTTGGGTAGGAACGAAACGAAATGATAACTTTTATTTTCTATCTTTCTCTTTCTTTTCCGAACTTTTTTGGCTGATAATCATGCTGAAATGTGACTTTTTAATTTTTTAAATTTTTTTGCAATTTTTTTGCAATTTTCTATTACGCGTCTGGTAGGAACGGGACAGATCGATAATTTCTATTTTCTCTCTCTCTCGGCCTTTTCCAACCTATTTTGGCTTGAAATGAAGAAAAAATGGTATTTTTTATTTTTAAATTTTTTGGAATTTTATATTAGATGCCGGGCAGGAATGGAACAAACCGATAATTTTTATTTTTTTCCTTTCTCATCCTCCTTCAACCTATGGTGGCTTGAAATTGAGCCATAATGGTAGTTTTAAATATTTTTGAATATTTTTGCTATTTTTTTGGAATTTTCTGTTACGCGTTGGGTAGGAACGAAACGAAACGACAAGATTTATTTTCCTTATTTCTCGATCTTTTCCAACCTATTCTGACTTTAAAAGAAGCCATAATGGTATTTTTTTAATTTTTTTGCTATTTTTTTAAAATTTTCTATTACGTGTCATGTATGGACGGAACGAAACTAAAATTTTTATATTCTCTCTTGCTCATCCAATTTCAACTGATTTTGGCTTGAAATGAAGCCATAATTGTTTTTCTTTTTTTTTTTTGTAATTTTTTTCCTACTGTTTTGGAATTTTCTATAACGCGTCAGGTAGGAACGGAACGAAATGATAACTTTTATTTTCTCTCGTTCTTGGCCTTTTCCAAACTATTTTGGCTTCAAATGATGCCATAATGGTATTTATTAATTTTTTTTAATTTTTTTGCTTTTTTTTTCAGCATTTTCTATTCCACATCGGGTAGGAACGGAACAAACCGATAACTTTTATTTTCTCTCTTTCTCGTTCCTTTCCGATCTATTTTGGCTGATAATCAAGCCGAAATGTGACTTTTTAATTTTTTGAATTTTTTTGCAATTTTTTTGGAATTTTCTGTTACGCGTCTGGTAGGAACGGGACAGATAGATAATTTCTATTTTCTCTCTCTCTCTCGGCCTTTTCCAACCTATTTTGGCTTGAAATGAAGAAAAAATGGTATTTTATATTTTTGAATTTTTTCAAATTTTTTTTTTGGAATTTTATATTAGACTTCGGGCAGGAACGGAACAAACCGATAATTTTTATTTTTTTCCTTTCTCATCCTCCTTCAACCTATGGTGGCTTGAAATTGAGCCATAATGGTAGTTTTAAATTTTTTTGAATTTTTTTGCTATTTTTTTGGAATTTTCTATTACGCTTTGGGTAGGAACGAAACAGAACGATAAGAGTTATTTTCTTTCTTTCTCGATGTTTTCCAACCTATTCTGGCTTTGAATGAAGCCATAATGGTATGTTTTTAATTTTTTTTAATTTTTTTACTATTTTTTTCAAATTTTCTATTACGTGTCATGTATGGACGGAACGAAACTATAATTTTTATATTCTCTCTTGCTCATCCAATTTCAACTGATTTTGGCTTGAAATGAAGCCATAATTGTTTTTTTTTTTTTTTTCCGTAATTTTTTTGCTACAGTTTTGGAATTTTCTATAACGCGTCAGGTAGGAACGGAACGAAATGATAACTTTTATTTTCTCTCTTTCTTGGCCTTTTCCAAACTATTTTGGCTTTAAATGATGCCATAATGGTATTTTTTGATTTTTTTGCTATTTTTTTTAAATTTTCTATTACTTGACATGTATGGACGGAACAAAATTATAATTTTTATATTCTCTCTTGCTCGTCCAATTTCAACTGATTTTGGCTTGAAATGAAGCCATAATTGTTTTTTTTTTTTTTTCGTAATTTTTTTCCTACTGTTTTGGAATTTTCTATAACGCGTCAGGTAGGAACGGAACGACATGATAACTTTTATTTTCTCTCTTTCTTGGCCTTTTCCAAACTATTTTGGCTTGAAATGATGCCATAATGGTATTTTTTGATTTTTTTGCTATTTTTTTAAAATTTTCTATTACTTGTCATGTATGGACGGAACAAAATTATAATTTTTATATTCTCTCTTGCTCATCCAATTTCAACTGATTTTGGCTTGAAATGAAGCCATAATTGTTTTTTTTTTTTTTTCGTAATTTTTTTCCTACTGTTTTGGAATTTTCTATAACGCGTCATGTAGGAACGGAACAAAATGATAACTTTTATTTTCTCCCTTTCTTGGCCTTTTCCAAACTATTTTGGCTTCAAATGATGCCATAATGGTATTTATTAATTTTTTTAATTTTTTTGCTTTTTTTTTTCAGCATTTTCTATTCCACATCGGGCAGGAACGGAACAAACCGATAACTTTTATTTTCTCTTTTTCTCGTTCCTTTCCGAACTATTTTGGTAGAAAATCAAGCCGAAATGTGATTTTTTAATTTTTTTGAATTTTTTTGCAATTTTTTTGGAATTTTCTATTACGCGTCGGGTAGGAACGGAACAGATCGGTGATTTCTATTTTCTCTCCCTATCGGCCTTTTCCAACCTATTTTGGCTTGAAATGAAGAAAAAATGGTATTTTTTATTTTGGAATTTTTTTTTTTGAATTTTATATTAGACGTCGGGCAAGAACGGAACAAACCGATAATTTTTATTTTTTTCCTTTCTCATCCTCCTTCAACCTATGGTGGCTTGAAATTGAGCCATAATTGTAGTTTTAAATTTTTTTGAATTTTTTTGCTATTTTTTTGGAATTTTCTACTACGCGTTGGGTAGGAACGAAACGGAACGACAAGATTTATTTTCTTTCTTTTTCGATCTTTTCCAACCTATTCTGGATTTAAATGAAGCCATAATGGTATTTTTTATTTTTTTTGCTATTTTTTTAAAATTTTCTATTACTTGTCATTTATGGACGGAACAAAATTATAATTTTTATATTCTCTCTTGCACATCCAATTTCAACTGATTTTGGCTTGAAATGTAGCCATAATTGTTTTTTTTTTTTTTTCGTAATTTTTTTCCTACTGTTTTGGAATTTTCTATAACGCGTCAGGTAGGAACGGAACGAAATGATAACTTTTATTTTCTCTCTTTCTTGGCCTTTTCCAAACTATTTTGGCTTGAAATGATGTCATAATGGTATTTTTTGATTTTTTTGCTTTTTTTTTAGTATTTTCTATTCCGCTTCGGGTAGGAACGGAACAAACCGATAACTTTTATTTTCTCTCTTTCTCGTTCTCTCCCGAACTATTTTCGCTGAAAATCAAGCCGAAATGTGATTTTTTTATTTTTTGAATTTTTTTGCAATTTTTTTGGAATTTTCTATTACGCGTCGGGTAGGAACGGAACAGATCGGTGATTTCTATTTTCTCTCCCTATCGGCCTTTTCCAACCTATTTTGGCTTGAAATGAAGAAAAAATGGTATTTTTTATTTTTGAACTTTTTGGGATTTTTTTTTTTAATTTTATATTAGACGTCGGGCAGGAACGGAACAAACCGATAATTTTTATTTTTTTCCTTTCTCATCCTCCTTCAACCTATGGTGGCTTGAAATTGAGCCATAATGGTAGTTTTAAATTTTTTTCAATTTTTTTGGAATTTTCTATTACGCTTTGGGTAGGAACGAAATGGAACGACAAGAGTTATTTTCTTTTTTTCTCGATCTTTTCCAACCTATTCTGGCTTTAAATGAAGCCATAATGGTATTTTTTAATTTTTTTGCTATTTTTTTAAAATTTTCTATTACTTGTCATTTATGGACGGAACAAAATTATAATTTTTATATTCTCTCTTGCTCATCCAATTTCAACTGATTTTGGCTTGAAATGAAGCCATAATTGTTTTTTTTTTTTTTCGTAATTTTTTTCCTACTGTTTTGGAATTTTCTATAACGCGTCATGTAGGAACGGAACAAAATGATAACTTTTATTTTCTCCCTTTCTTGGCCTTTTCCAAACTATTTTGGCTTCAAATGATGCCATAATGGTATTTATTAATTTTTTTAATTTTTTTGCTTTTTTTTTCAGCATTTTCTATTCCACATCGGGCAGGAACGGAACAAACCGATAACTTTTATTTTCTCTTTTTCTCGTTCCTTTCCGAACTATTTTGGTAGAAAATCAAGCCGAAATGTGATTTTTTAATTTTTTTGAATTTTTTTGCAATTTTTTTGGAATTTTCTATTACGCGTCGGGTAGGAACGGAACAGATCGGTGATTTCTATTTTCTCTCCCTATCGGCCTTTTCCAACCTATTTTGGCTTGAAATGAAGAAAAAATGGTATTTTTTATTTTGGAATTTTTTTTTTTGAATTTTATATTAGACGTCGGGCAAGAACGGAACAAACCGATAATTTTTATTTTTTTCCTTTCTCATCCTCCTTCAACCTATGGTGGCTTGAAATTGAGCCATAATTGTAGTTTTAAATTTTTTTGAATTTTTTTGCTATTTTTTTGGAATTTTCTACTACGCGTTGGGTAGGAACGAAACGGAACGACAAGATTTATTTTCTTTCTTTTTCGATCTTTTCCAACCTATTCTGGATTTAAATGAAGCCATAATGGTATTTTTTATTTTTTTTGCTATTTTTTTAAAATTTTCTATTACTTGTCATTTATGGACGGAACAAAATTATAATTTTTATATTCTCTCTTGCACATCCAATTTCAACTGATTTTGGCTTGAAATGTAGCCATAATTGTTTTCTTTTTTTTTTCGTAATTTTTTTCCTACTGTTTTGGAATTTTCTATAACGCGTCAGGTAGGAACGGAACGAAATGATAACTTTTATTTTCTCTCTTTCTTGGCCTTTTCCAAACTATTTTGGCTTGAAATGATGCCATAATGGTATTTTTTGATTTTTTTGCTTTTTTTTTAGTATTTTCTATTCCGCTTCGGGTAGGAACGGAACAAACCGATAACTTTTATTTTCTCTCTTTCTCGATCTCTCCCGAACTATTTTGGCTGAAAATCAAGCCGAAATGTGATTTTTTAATTTTTTGAATTTTTTTGCAATTTTTTTGGAATTTTCTATTACGCGTCGGGTAGGAACGGAACAGATCGGTGATTTCTATTTTCTCTCCCTATCGGCCTTTTCCAACCTATTTTGGCTTGAAATGAAGAAAAAATGGTATTTTTTATTTTTGAACTTTTTGGGATTTTTTTTTTTAATTTTATATTAGACGTCGGGCAGGAACGGAACAAACCGATAATTTTTATTTTTTTCCTTTCTCATCCTCCTTCAACCTATGGTGGCTTGAAATTGAGCCATAATGGTAGTTTTAAATTTTTTTCAATTTTTTTGGAATTTTCTATTACGCTTTGGGTAGGAACGAAATGGAACGACAAGAGTTATTTTCTTTTTTTCTCGATCTTTTCCAACCTATTCTGGCTTTAAATGAAGCCATAATGGTATTTTTTAATTTTTTTGCTATTTTTTTAAAATTTTATATTACGTGTCATGTATGGACGGAACGAAACTATAATTTTTATATTCTCTCTTGCTCATCCAATTTCAACTGATTTTGGCTTGAAATGAAGCCATAATTGTTTTTCTTTTTTTTTTTCGTAATTTTTTTCCCACTGTTTAGGAATTTTCTATAACGCGTTAGGTAGGAACGGAACGAAATGATAACTTTTATTTTCTCTCTTTCTTGGCTTTTTCCAAACTATTTTGGCTTCAAATGATGCCATAATGGTATTTTTTAATTTTTTTAATTTTTTTGCTTTTTTTTTAGCATTTTCTATTCCGCGTCGGGTAGGAATGGAACAAAGCGATAACTTTTATTTTCTCTCTTTCTCGTTCCTTTCCGAACTATTTTGGCTGATAATCAAGCCGAAATGTGACTTTTTAATTTTTTGAATTTTTTTGCAATTTTTTTGGAATTTTCTATTACGCGTCGGGTACGAACGGAACAGATCGGTGATTTCTATTTTCTCTCCCTATCGGCCTTTTCCAACCTATTTTCGCTTGAAATGAAGAAAAAATGGTATTTTTTATTTTGGAATTTTTTTTTTGAATTTTATATTAGACGTCGGGCAGGAACGGAACAAACCGATAATTTTTATTTTTTTCCTTTCTCATCCTCCTTCAACCTATGGTGGCTTGAAATTGAGCCATAATTGTAGTTTTAAATTTTTTTTAATTTTTTTGCTATTTTTTTGGAATTTTCTACTACGCGTTGGGTAGGAACGAAACGGAACGACAAGATTTATTTTCTTTCTTTCTCGATCTTTTCCAACCTATTCTGGCTTTAAATGAAGCCATAATGGTATTTTTTATTTTTTTTGCTATTTTTTTAAAATTTTCTATTTCATGTCATGTATGGACGGAACGAAACTATAATTTTTATATTCTCTCTTGCTCATCCAATTTCAACTGATTTTGGCTTGAAATGAAGCCATTATAGTTTTTTTTTTTTTTTTTCGTAATTTTTTTCCTACTGTTTTGGAATTTTCTATAACGCGTCAGGTAGGAACGGAACGAAATGATAACTTTTATTTTCTCTCTTTCTTGGCCTTTTCCAAACTATTTTGGCTTGAAATGATGCCATAATGGTATTTTTTGATTTTTTTTGCTTTTTTTTTAGTATTTTCTATTCCGCGTCGGGTTGGAACGGAACAAACTGATAACTTTTATTTTCTCTCTTTCTCGTTCTTTTCCGAACTATTTTGGCTGAAAATCAAGCCGAAATGTGATTTTTTAATTTTTTGAATTTTTTTGCAATTTTTTTGGAATTTTCTATTACGCGTCGGGTAGGAACGAAACAGATCGGTGATTTCTATTTTCTCTCTCTATCGGCCTTTTCCAACCTATTTTGGCTTGAAATGAAGAAAAAATGGTATTTTTCATTTTGGAATTTTTTTTTTGAATTTTATATTAAACGTCGGGCAGGAACGGAACAAACCGATAATTTTTATTTTTTTCCTTTCTCATCCTCCTTCAACCTATGGTGGCTTGAAATTGAGCCATAATTGTAGTTTTAAATTTTTTTGAATTTTTTTGCTATTTTTTTGGAATTTTCTAGTACGCGTTGGGTAGGAACGAAACGGAACGACAAGATTTATTTTCTTTCTTTCTCGATCTTTTCCAACCTATTCTGGCTTTAAATGAAGCAATAATGGTATTTTTTAATTTTTTTGCTATTTTTTTAAAATTTTCTATTTCCTGTCATGTATGGACGGAACGAAACTATAATTTTTATATTCTCTCTTGCTCATCCAATTTCAACTGATTTTGGCTTGAAATGAAGCCATAATTGTTTTTTTTTTTTTTTCGTAATTTTTTTCCTAGTGTTTTGGAATTTTCTATAACGCGTCAGGTAGGAACGGAACGAAATGATAACTTTTATTTTCTCTCTTTCTTGGCCTTTTCCAAACTATTTTGGCTTGAAATGATGCCATAATGGTATTTTTTGATTTTTTTGCTTTTTTTTTAGTATTTTCTATTCCGCGTCGGGTAGGAACGGAACAAACCGATAACTTTTATTTTCTCTCTTTCTCGTTCTTTTCCGAACTATTTTGGCTGAAAATCAAGCCGAAATGTGATTTTTTAATTTTTTGAATTTTTTTGCCATTTTTTTGGAATTTTCTATTACGCGTCGGGTAGGAACGGAACAGATCGGTGATTTCTATTTTCTCTCCCTATCGGCCTTTTCCAACCTATTTTGGCTTGAAATGAAGAAAAAATGGTATTTTTTATTTTGGAATTTTTTTTTTGAATTTTATATTAGACGTCGGGCAGGAACGGAACAAACCGATAATTGTTATTTTTTTCCTTTCTCATCCTCCTTCAACCTATGGTGGCTTGAAATTGAGCCATAATTGTAGTTTTAAATTTTTTTGAATTTTTTTGCTATTTTTTTGGAATTTTCTACTACGCGTTGGGTAGGAATGAAACGGAACGATAAGATTTATTTTCTTTCTTTCTCGATCTTTTCCAACCTATTCTGGCTTTAAATGAAGCCATAATGGTATTTTTTAATTTTTTTGCTATTTTTTTAAAATTTTCTATTACTTGTCATGTATGGACGGAACAAAATTATAATTTTTATATTCTCTCTTGCTCATCCAATTTCAACTGATTTTGGCTTGAAATGAAGCCATAATTGTTTTTTTTTTTTTTCGTAATTTTTTTCCTACTGTTTTGGAATTTTCTACAACGCGTCAGGTAGGAACGGAACGAAATGATAACTTTTATTTTCTCTCTTTCTTGGCCTTTTCCAAACTATTTTGGCTTAAAATGATGCCATAATGGTATTTTTTGATTTTTTTGCTTTTTTTTTAGTATTTTCTATTCCGCTTCGGGTAGGAACGGTACAAACCGATAACTTTTATTTTCTCTATTTCTCGTTCTTTTCCGAACTATTTTGGCTGATAATCAAGCCGAAATGTGACTTTTTAATTTTTTGAATTTTTTTGCAATTTTTTTGGAATTTTCTCTTACGCGTCTGGTAGGAACGGGACAGATCGATAATTTCTATTTTCCCTCTCTCTCGGCCTTTTCCAACCTATTTTGGCTTGAAATGAAGAAAAAATGGTATTTCTTATTTTTGAATTTTTTGGAATTTTTTTTTTGGAATTTTATATTAGACGTCGGGCAGGAACGGAACAAACCGATAATTTTTATTTTTTTCCTTTCTCATCCTCCTTCAACCTATGGTGGCTTGAAATTGAGCCATAATGGTAGTTTTAAATTTTTTTGAATTTTTTTGCTATTTTTTTGGAATTTTCTATTACGCTTTGGGTAGGAACGAAACAGAACGACAAGAGTTATTTTCTTTCTTTCTCGATGTTTTCCAACCTATTCTGGCTTTGAATGAAGCCATAATGGTATTCTTTAATTTTTTTTAATTTTTTTACTATTTTTTTAAAATTTTCTATTACGTGTCATGTATGGACGGAACGAAACTATAATTTTTATATTCTCTCTTGCTCATCCAATTTCAACTGATTTTGGCTTGAAATGAAGCCATAATTGTTTTTCTTTTTTTTTTTTCGTAATTTTTTTCCCACTGTTTAGGAATTTTCTATAACGCGTCAGGTAGGAACGGAACGAAATGATAACTTTTATTTTCTCTCTTTCTTGGCTTTTTCCAAACTATTTTGGCTTCAAATGATGCCATAATGGTATTTTTTAATTTTTTTAATTTTTTTGCTTTTTTTTTAGCATTTTCTATTCCGCGTCGGGTAGGAATGGAACAAACCGATAACTTTTATTTTCTCTCTTTCTCGTTCCTTTCCGAACTATTTTGGCTGATAATCAAGCCGAAATGTGACTTTTTAATTTTTTGAATTTTTTTGCAATTTTTTTGGAATTTTCTGTTACCCGTCTGGTAGGAACGGGACAGATCGATAATTTCTATTTTCTCCCCCTATCGGCCTTTTCCATCCTATTTTGGCTTGAAATGAAGAAAAAATGGTATTTTTCATTTTGGAATTTTTTTTTTTGAATTTTATATTAGATGTCGGGCAGGAACGGAACAAACTGATAATTTTTATTTTTTTCCTTTCTCATCCTCCTTCAACCTATGGTGGCTTGAAATTGAGCCATAATTGTAGTTTTAAATTTTTTTGAATTTTTTTGCTATTTTTTTGGAATTTTCTACTACGCGTTGGGTAGGAACGAAACGGAACGACAAGATTTATTTTCTTTCTTTCTCGATCTTTGCCAACCTATTCTGGCTTTAAATGAAGCCATAATGGTATTTTTTAATTTTTTTGCTATTTTTTTAAAATTTTCTATTTCGTGTCATGTATGGACGGAACGAAACTATAATTTTTATATTCTCTCTTGCTCATCCAATTGCAACTGATTTTGGCTTGAAATGAAGCCATAATTGTTTTTTTTTTTTTTTCGTAATTTTTTTCCCACTGTTTTGGAATTTTCTATAACGCGTCAGGTAGGAACGGAACGAAATGATAACTTTTATTTTCTCTCTTTCTTGGCCTTTTCCAAACTATTTTGGCTTGAAATGATGCCATAATGGTATTTTTTGATTTTTTTGCTTTTTTTTTAGTATTTTCTATTCCGCGTCGGGTAGGAACGGAACAAACCGATAACTTTTATTTTCTCTCTTTCTCGTTCTTTTCCGAACTATTTTGGCTGAAAATCAAGCCGAAATGTGATTTTTTAATTTTTTGAATTTTTTTGCAATTTTTTTGGAATTTTCTATTACGCGTCGGGTAGGAACGGAACAGATCGGTGATTTCTATTTTCTCTCCCTATCGGCCTTTTCCAACCTATTTTGGCTTGAAATGAAGAAAAAATGGTATTTTTTATTTTGGAATTTTTTTTTTGAATTTTATATTAGACGTCGGGCAGGAACGGAACAAACCGATAATTGTTATTTTTTTCCTTTCTCATCCTCCTTCAACCTATGGTGGCTTGAAATTGAGCCATAATTGTAGTTTTAAATTTTTTTGAATTTTTTTGCTATTTTTTTGGAATTTTCTACTACGCGTTGGGTAGGAATGAAACGGAACGACAAGGTTTATTTTCCTTATTTCTCGATCTTTTCCAACTAATTCTGGCTTTAAATGAAGCCATAATGGTATTTTTTTAATTTTTTTGCTATTTTTTTAAGATTTTCTATTATGTGTCATGTATGGATGGAACGAAACTATAATTTTTATATTCTCTCTTGCTCATCCAATTTCAACTGATTTTGGCTTGAAATGAAGCCATAATTGTTTTTTTTTTTTTTTTCGTAATTTTTTTCCTACTGTTTTGGAATTTTCTATAACGCGTCAGATAGGAACGGAACGAAATGATAACTTTTATTTTCTCTCTTTATTGGCCTTTTCCAACATATTTTGGCTTGAAATGATGCCATAATGGTATTTTTTAGTTTTTTTGCTTTTTTTTTTCAGCATTTTCTATTCCGCGTCGGGTTGGAACGGAACAAACCGATAACTTTTATTTTCTCTCTTTCTCGTTCTTTTCCGAACTATTTTGGCTGATAATCAAGTCGAAATGTGATTTTTTAATTTTTTGAATTTTTTTGCAATTTTTTTGGAATTTTCTATTACGCGTCGGGTAGGAACGGAACAGATCGATAATTTCTATTTTCTCTCTCTCTCGGCCTTTTCCAACCTATTTTGGCTTGAAATGAAGAAAAAATGGTATTTTTTATTTTTGAATTTTTTGGAATTTTTTTTTGGAATTTTATATTACACGTCGGGCAGGAACGGAACAAACCGATAATTTTTATTTTTTTCCTTTCTCATCCTCCTTCAACCTATGGTGGCTTGAAATTGAGCCATAATGGTAGTTTTAAATTTTTTTGAATTTTTTTGGAATTTTCTATTACGCTTTGGGTAGGAACGAAACGGAACGACAAGAGTTATTTTCTTTTTTTCTCGGTCTTTTCCAACCTATTCTGGCTTTAAATGAAGCCATAGTGGTTTTTTTTAATTTTTTTGCTATTTTTTTAAAATTTTCTATTACGTGTCATGTATGGACGGAACGAAACTATAATTTTTATATTCTCTCTTGCTCATCCAATTTCAACTGATTTTGGCGTGAAATGAAGCCATAATTGTTTTTTTTTTTTTCGTAATTTTTTTCCTACTGTTTTGGAATTTTCTATAACGCGTCAAGTATGAACGGAACGAAATGATAACTTTTATTTTCTCTCTTTCATGGCCTTTTAAAAACTATTCTAGCTTGAAATGATGCCACTATGGTATTTTTTAATTTTTCTGCTTTTTTTTCAGCATTTTCTATTCCGCGTCGGGTAGGAACGGAACAAACCGATAACTTTTATTTTCTCTCTTTCTCGTTCTTTTCCGAACTATTTTGGCTGAAAATGATTCCGAAATGTGATTTTTTAATTTTTTGAATTTTTTTGAAATTTTTTTGGAATTTTCTATTACGCGTCGGGTAGGAACAGAACAGATCGATAATTTCTATTTTCTCTCTCTCTCGGCCTTTTCCAACCTATTTTGGCTTCACATGAAGAAAAAATGGTATTTTTTATTTGTGAATTTTTTGGAATTTTTTTTGGAATTTTATATTTGACGTCGGGCAGGAACGGAACAAACCGATAATTTTTATTTTTTTCCTTTCTCATCCTCCTTCAACCTATGGTGGCTTGAAATTGAGCCATAATGGTAGTTTTAAATATTTTTGAATATTTTTGCTATTTTTTTGGAATTTTCTATTACGCGTTGGGTAGGAACGAAACGGAACGACAAGATTTATTTTCCTTATTTCTCGATCTTTTCCAACCTATTCTGACTTTAAAAGAAGCATAATGGTATTTTTTTAATTTTTTTGCTATTTTTTTAAAATTTTCTATTACGTGTCATGTATGGACGGAATAAAACTATAATTCTTATATTCTCTCTTGCTCTTCCAATTTCAACCGATTTTGGCTTGAAATGAAGCCATAATTGTTTTTTTTTTTTTTTTCGTAATTTTTTTCCTACTGTTTTGGAATTTTCTATAACGCGTCAGATAGGAACGGAACGAAATGATAACTTTTATTTTCTCTCTTTCTTGGCCTTTTCCAAACTATTTTCGCTTGAAATGATGCCATAGTGGTATTTTTTAATTTTTTTGCTTTTTTTTCAGCATTTTCTATTCCGCGTCGGGTAGGAACGGAACAAACCGATAACTTTTATTTTCTCTCTTTCTCGTTCTTTTCCGAACTATTTTGGCTGATAATCAAGCTAAAATGTGATTTTTTAATTTTTTGAAATTTTTTGCAATTTTTTTGGAATTTTCTATTACGCGTCGAATAGGAACGGAACAGATCGATAATTTCTATTTTCTCTCTCTCTCGGCCTTTTCCAACCTATTTTGGCTTGAAATGAAGAAAAAATGGTATTTTTTATTTCTGAATTTTTTGGAATTTTTTTTTGGAATTTTGTATTAGACGTCGGGCAGGAGCAGAACAAACCGATAATTTTTATTTTTTTCCTTTCTCATCTACCTTCAACCAATGGTGCCTTGAAATTGAGCCATAATGGTAGTTTCAAATTTTTTTGCTATTTTTTTGGAATTTTCTATTATGCGTTGGGTAGGAACGAAACGGAACGACAAGATTTATTTTATTTCTTTCTCGATCGTTTCCAACCTATTCTGGCTTTAAATGAAGCCATAATGGTATTTTTTAATTTTTTTGCTATTTTTTAAAAATTTTCTATTACGTGTCATGTATGGACGGAACAAAACTATAATTTTTATATTCTCTCTTGCTCATCCAATTTCAACTGATTTTGGCTGGAAATGAAGCCATAATTGTTTTTTTTTTTTTTTCGTAATTTTTTTGCTACTGTATTGGAATTTTCTATAACGCGTCAGGTAGGAACGGAAGGAAATGATAACTTTTATTTTCTCTCTTTCTTGGCCTTTTCCAAACTATTTTGGCTTGAAATGATGCCATAATGGTATTTTTTAGTTTTTTTAATTTTTTTCTTTTTTTTCAGCATTTTCTATTCCGCATCGGGTAGGAACGGAACAAACCGATAACTTTTATTTTCTCTCTTTCTCTTTCTTTTCCGAACTATTTGGGCTGATAATCATGCCGAAATATGACTTTTTAATTTTTTGAATTATTTTTTAATTTTTTTGGAATTTTCTATTACGCGTCTGGTAGGAACGGGACAGATCGATAATTTCTATTTTCTCTCTCTCTCGGCCTTTTCCAACCTATTTTGGCTTGAAATGATGAAAAAATGGCATTTTTTATTTTGGAATTTTTTTTTTGAATTTTATATTAGACGTCGGGCAGGGACGGAACAAACCGATAATTTTTCTTTTTTTCCTTTCTCATCCTCCTTCAACTATGTTGGCATGAAATTGAGCCAGAATGGTAGTTTTAAATTTTTTTGAATATTTTTGCTATTTTATTGGAATTTTCTACTACGCGTTGGGTAGGAACGAAACGAAATGATAACTTTTATTTTCTCTCTTTCTCTTTCTTTTCCGAACTTTTTTGGCTGATAATCATGCTGAAATGTGACTTTTTAATTTTTTAAATTTTTTTGCAATTTTTTTGCAATTTTCTATTACGCGTCTGGTAGGAACGGGACAGATCGATAATTTCTATTTTCTCTCTCTCTCGGCCTTTTCCAACCTATTTTGGCTTGAAATGAAGAAAAAATGGTATTTTTTATTTTTAAATTTTTTGGAATTTTATATTAGATGCCGGGCAGGAATGGAACAAACCGATAATTTTTATTTTTTTCCTTTCTCATCCTCCTTCAACCTATGGTGGCTTGAAATTGAGCCATAATGGTAGTTTTAAATATTTTTGAATATTTTTGCTATTTTTTTGGAATTTTCTGTTACGCGTTGGGTAGGAACGAAACGGAACGACAAGATTTATTTTCCTTATTTCTCGATCTTTTCCAACCTATTCTGACTTTAAAAGAAGCCATAATGGTATTTTTTTTAATTTTTTTGCTATTTTTTTAAAATTTTCTATTACGTGTCATGTATGGACGGAACGAAACTAAAATTTTTATATTCTCTCTTGCTCATCCAATTTCAACTGATTTTGGCTTGAAATGAAGCCATAATTGTTTTTCTTTTTTTTTTTTGTAATTTTTTTCCTACTGTTTTGGAATTTTCTATAACGCGTCAGGTAGGAACGGAACGAAATGATAACTTTTATTTTCTCTCGTTCTTGGCCTTTTCCAAACTATTTTGGCTTCAAATGATGCCATAATGGTATTTATTAATTTTTTTTAATTTTTTTGCTTTTTTTTTCAGCATTTTCTATTCCACATCGGGTAGGAACGGAACAAACCGATAACTTTTATTTTCTCTCTTTCTCGTTCCTTTCCGATCTATTTTGGCTGATAATCAAGCCGAAATGTGACTTTTTAATTTTTTGAATTTTTTTGCAATTTTTTTGGAATTTTCTGTTACGCGTCTGGTAGGAACGGGACAGATAGATAATTTCTATTTTCTCTCTCTCTCTCGGCCTTTTCCAACCTATTTTGGCTTGAAATGAAGAAAAAATGGTATTTTATATTTTTGAATTTTTTCAAATTTTTTTTTTGGAATTTTATATTAGACTTCGGGCAGGAACGGAACAAACCGATAATTTTTATTTTTTTCCTTTCTCATCCTCCTTCAACCTATGGTGGCTTGAAATTGAGCCATAATGGTAGTTTTAAATTTTTTTGAATTTTTTTGCTATTTTTTTGGAATTTTCTATTACGCTTTGGGTAGGAACGAAACAGAACGATAAGAGTTATTTTCTTTCTTTCTCGATGTTTTCCAACCTATTCTGGCTTTGAATGAAGCCATAATGGTATGTTTTTAATTTTTTTTAATTTTTTTACTATTTTTTTCAAATTTTCTATTACGTGTCATGTATGGACGGAACGAAACTATAATTTTTATATTCTCTCTTGCTCATCCAATTTCAACTGATTTTGGCTTGAAATGAAGCCATAATTGTTTTTTTTTTTTTTTTCCGTAATTTTTTTGCTACAGTTTTGGAATTTTCTATAACGCGTCAGGTAGGAACGGAACGAAATGATAACTTTTATTTTCTCTCTTTCTTGGCCTTTTCCAAACTATTTTGGCTTTAAATGATGCCATAATGGTATTTTTTGATTTTTTTGCTATTTTTTTTAAATTTTCTATTACTTGACATGTATGGACGGAACAAAATTATAATTTTTATATTCTCTCTTGCTCGTCCAATTTCAACTGATTTTGGCTTGAAATGAAGCCATAATTGTTTTTTTTTTTTTTTCGTAATTTTTTTCCTACTGTTTTGGAATTTTCTATAACGCGTCAGGTAGGAACGGAACGACATGATAACTTTTATTTTCTCTCTTTCTTGGCCTTTTCCAAACTATTTTGGCTTGAAATGATGCCATAATGGTATTTTTTGATTTTTTTGCTATTTTTTTAAAATTTTCTATTACTTGTCATGTATGGACGGAACAAAATTATAATTTTTATATTCTCTCTTGCTCATCCAATTTCAACTGATTTTGGCTTGAAATGAAGCCATAATTGTTTTTTTTTTTTTTCGTAATTTTTTTCCTACTGTTTTGGAATTTTCTATAACGCGTCATGTAGGAACGGAACAAAATGATAACTTTTATTTTCTCCCTTTCTTGGCCTTTTCCAAACTATTTTGGCTTCAAATGATGCCATAATGGTATTTATTAATTTTTTTAATTTTTTTGCTTTTTTTTTCAGCATTTTCTATTCCACATCGGGCAGGAACGGAACAAACCGATAACTTTTATTTTCTCTTTTTCTCGTTCCTTTCCGAACTATTTTGGTAGAAAATCAAGCCGAAATGTGATTTTTTAATTTTTTTGAATTTTTTTGCAATTTTTTTGGAATTTTCTATTACGCGTCGGGTAGGAACGGAACAGATCGGTGATTTCTATTTTCTCTCCCTATCGGCCTTTTCCAACCTATTTTGGCTTGAAATGAAGAAAAAATGGTATTTTTTATTTTGGAATTTTTTTTTTGAATTTTATATTAGACGTCGGGCAAGAACGGAACAAACCGATAATTTTTATTTTTTTCCTTTCTCATCCTCCTTCAACCTATGGTGGCTTGAAATTGAGCCATAATTGTAGTTTTAAATTTTTTTGAATTTTTTTGCTATTTTTTTGGAATTTTCTACTACGCGTTGGGTAGGAACGAAACGGAACGACAAGATTTATTTTCTTTCTTTTTCGATCTTTTCCAACCTATTCTGGATTTAAATGAAGCCATAATGGTATTTTTTATTTTTTTTGCTATTTTTTTAAAATTTTCTATTACTTGTCATTTATGGACGGAACAAAATTATAATTTTTATATTCTCTCTTGCACATCCAATTTCAACTGATTTTGGCTTGAAATGTAGCCATAATTGTTTTTTTTTTTTTTTTCGTAATTTTTTTCCTACTGTTTTGGAATTTTCTATAACGCGTCAGGTAGGAACGGAACGAAATGATAACTTTTATTTTCTCTCTTTCTTGGCCTTTTCCAAACTATTTTGGCTTGAAATGATGTCATAATGGTATTTTTTGATTTTTTTGCTTTTTTTTTAGTATTTTCTATTCCGCTTCGGGTAGGAACGGAACAAACTGATAACTTTTATTTTCTCTCTTTCTCGTTCTCTCCCGAACTATTTTCGCTGAAAATCAAGCCGAAATGTGATTTTTTTATTTTTTGAATTTTTTTGCAATTTTTTTGGAATTTTCTATTACGCGTCGGGTAGGAACGGAACAGATCGGTGATTTCTATTTTCTCTCCCTATCGGCCTTTTCCAACCTATTTTGGCTTGAAATGAAGAAAAAATGGTATTTTTTATTTTTGAACTTTTTGGGATTTTTTTTTTTAATTTTATATTAGACGTCGGGCAGGAACGGAACAAACCGATAATTTTTATTTTTTTCCTTTCTCATCCTCCTTCAACCTATGGTGGCTTGAAATTGAGCCATAATGGTAGTTTTAAATTTTTTTCAATTTTTTTGGAATTTTCTATTACGCTTTGGGTAGGAACGAAATGGAACGACAAGAGTTATTTTCTTTTTTTCTCGATCTTTTCCAACCTATTCTGGCTTTAAATGAAGCCATAATGGTATTTTTTAATTTTTTTGCTATTTTTTTAAAATTTTCTATTACTTGTCATTTATGGACGGAACAAAATTATAATTTTTATATTCTCTCTTGCTCATCCAATTTCAACTGATTTTGGCTTGAAATGAAGCCATAATTGTTTTTTTTTTTTTTCGTAATTTTTTTCCTACTGTTTTGGAATTTTCTATAACGCGTCATGTAGGAACGGAACAAAATGATAACTTTTATTTTCTCCCTTTCTTGGCCTTTTCCAAACTATTTTGGCTTCAAATGATGCCATAATGGTATTTATTAATTTTTTTAATTTTTTTGCTTTTTTTTTCAGCATTTTCTATTCCACATCGGGCAGGAACGGAACAAACCGATAACTTTTATTTTCTCTTTTTCTCGTTCCTTTCCGAACTATTTTGGTAGAAAATCAAGCCGAAATGTGATTTTTTAATTTTTTTGAATTTTTTTGCAATTTTTTTGGAATTTTCTATTACGCGTCGGGTAGGAACGGAACAGATCGGTGATTTCTATTTTCTCTCCCTATCGGCCTTTTCCAACCTATTTTGGCTTGAAATGAAGAAAAAATGGTATTTTTTATTTTGGAATTTTTTTTTTTGAATTTTATATTAGACGTCGGGCAAGAACGGAACAAACCGATAATTTTTATTTTTTTCCTTTCTCATCCTCCTTCAACCTATGGTGGCTTGAAATTGAGCCATAATTGTAGTTTTAAATTTTTTTGAATTTTTTTGCTATTTTTTTGGAATTTTCTACTACGCGTTGGGTAGGAACGAAACGGAACGACAAGATTTATTTTCTTTCTTTTTCGATCTTTTCCAACCTATTCTGGATTTAAATGAAGCCATAATGGTATTTTTTATTTTTTTTGCTATTTTTTTAAAATTTTCTATTACTTGTCATTTATGGACGGAACAAAATTATAATTTTTATATTCTCTCTTGCACATCCAATTTCAACTGATTTTGGCTTGAAATGTAGCCATAATTGTTTTCTTTTTTTTTTCGTAATTTTTTTCCTACTGTTTTGGAATTTTCTATAACGCGTCAGGTAGGAACGGAACGAAATGATAACTTTTATTTTCTCTCTTTCTTGGCCTTTTCCAAACTATTTTGGCTTGAAATGATGCCATAATGGTATTTTTTGATTTTTTTGCTTTTTTTTTAGTATTTTCTATTCCGCTTCGGGTAGGAACGGAACAAACCGATAACTTTTATTTTCTCTCTTTCTCGATCTCTCCCGAACTATTTTGGATGAAAATCAAGCCGAAATGTGATTTTTTAATTTTTTGAATTTTTTTGCAATTTTTTTGGAATTTTCTATTACGCGTCGGGTAGGAACGGAACAGATCGGTGATTTCTATTTTCTCTCCCTATCGGCCTTTTCCAACCTATTTTGGCTTGAAATGAAGAAAAAATGGTATTTTTTATTTTTGAACTTTTTGGGATTTTTTTTTTTAATTTTATATTAGACGTCGGGCAGGAACGGAACAAACCGATAATTTTTATTTTTTTCCTTTCTCATCCTCCTTCAACCTATGGTGGCTTGAAATTGAGCCATAATGGTAGTTTTAAATTTTTTTCAATTTTTTTGGAATTTTCTATTACGCTTTGGGTAGGAACGAAATGGAACGACAAGAGTTATTTTCTTTTTTTCTCGATCTTTTCCAACCTATTCTGGCTTTAAATGAAGCCATAATGGTATTTTTTAATTTTTTTGCTATTTTTTTAAAATTTTATATTACGTGTCATGTATGGACGGAACGAAACTATAATTTTTATATTCTCTCTTGCTCATCCAATTTCAACTGATTTTGGCTTGAAATGAAGCCATAATTGTTTTTCTTTTTTTTTTTCGTAATTTTTTTCCCACTGTTTAGGAATTTTCTATAACGCGTTAGGTAGGAACGGAACGAAATGATAACTTTTATTTTCTCTCTTTCTTGGCTTTTTCCAAACTATTTTGGCTTCAAATGATGCCATAATGGTATTTTTTAATTTTTTTAATTTTTTTGCTTTTTTTTTAGCATTTTCTATTCCGCGTCGGGTAGGAATGGAACAAAGCGATAACTTTTATTTTCTCTCTTTCTCGTTCCTTTCCGAACTATTTTGGCTGATAATCAAGCCGAAATGTGACTTTTTAATTTTTTGAATTTTTTTGCAATTTTTTTGGAATTTTCTATTACGCGTCGGGTACGAACGGAACAGATCGGTGATTTCTATTTTCTCTCCCTATCGGCCTTTTCCAACCTATTTTCGCTTGAAATGAAGAAAAAATGGTATTTTTTATTTTGGAATTTTTTTTTTGAATTTTATATTAGACGTCGGGCAGGAACGGAACAAACCGATAATTTTTATTTTTTTCCTTTCTCATCCTCCTTCAACCTATGGTGGCTTGAAATTGAGCCATAATTGTAGTTTTAAATTTTTTTTAATTTTTTTGCTATTTTTTTGGAATTTTCTACTACGCGTTGGGTAGGAACGAAACGGAACGACAAGATTTATTTTCTTTCTTTCTCGATCTTTTCCAACCTATTCTGGCTTTAAATGAAGCCATAATGGTATTTTTTATTTTTTTTGCTATTTTTTTAAAATTTTCTATTTCATGTCATGTATGGACGGAACGAAACTATAATTTTTATATTCTCTCTTGCTCATCCAATTTCAACTGATTTTGGCTTGAAATGAAGCCATAATAGTTTTTTTTTTTTTTTTCGTAATTTTTTTCCTACTGTTTTGGAATTTTCTATAACGCGTCAGGTAGGAACGGAACGAAATGATAACTTTTATTTTCTCTCTTTCTTGGCCTTTTCCAAACTATTTTGGCTTGAAATGATGCCATAATGGTATTTTTTGATTTTTTTTGCTTTTTTTTTAGTATTTTCTATTCCGCGTCGGGTTGGAACGGAACAAACTGATAACTTTTATTTTCTCTCTTTCTCGTTCTTTTCCGAACTATTTTGGCTGAAAATCAAGCCGAAATGTGATTTTTTAATTTTTTGAATTTTTTTGCAATTTTTTTGGAATTTTCTATTACGCGTCGGGTAGGAACGAAACAGATCGGTGATTTCTATTTTCTCTCCCTATCGGCCTTTTCCAACCTATTTTGGCTTGAAATGAAGAAAAAATGGTATTTTTCATTTTGGAATTTTTTTTTTGAATTTTATATTAAACGTCGGGCAGGAACGGAACAAACCGATAATTTTTATTTTTTTCCTTTCTCATCCTCCTTCAACCTATGGTGGCTTGAAATTGAGCCATAATTGTAGTTTTAAATTTTTTTGAATTTTTTTGCTATTTTTTTGGAATTTTCTAGTACGCGTTGGGTAGGAACGAAACGGAACGACAAGATTTATTTTCTTTCTTTCTCGATCTTTTCCAACCTATTCTGGCTTTAAATGAAGCCATAATGGTATTTTTTAATTTTTTTGCTATTTTTTTAAAATTTTCTATTTCCTGTCATGTATGGACGGAACGAAACTATAATTTTTATATTCTCTCTTGCTCATCCAATTTCAACTGATTTTGGCTTGAAATGAAGCCATAATTGTTTTTTTTTTTTTTTTCGTAATTTTTTTCCTAGTGTTTTGGAATTTTCTATAACGCGTCAGGTAGGAACGGAACGAAATGATAACTTTTATTTTCTCTCTTTCTTGGCCTTTTCCAAACTATTTTGGCTTGAAATGATGCCATAATGGTATTTTTTGATTTTTTTGCTTTTTTTTTAGTATTTTCTATTCCGCGTCGGGTAGGAACGGAACAAACCGATAACTTTTATTTTCTCTCTTTCTCGTTCTTTTCCGAACTATTTTGGCTGAAAATCAAGCCGAAATGTGATTTTTTAATTTTTTGAATTTTTTTGCAATTTTTTTGGAATTTTCTATTACGCGTCGGGTAGGAACGGAACAGATCGGTGATTTCTATTTTCTCTCCCTATCGGCCTTTTCCAACCTATTTTGGCTTGAAATGAAGAAAAAATGGTATTTTTTATTTTGGAATTTTTTTTTTGAATTTTATATTAGACGTCGGGCAGGAACGGAACAAACCGATAATTGTTATTTTTTTCCTTTCTCATCCTCCTTCAACCTATGGTGGCTTGAAATTGAGCCATAATTGTAGTTTTAAATTTTTTTGAATTTTTTTGCTATTTTTTTGGAATTTTCTACTACGCGTTGGGTAGGAATGAAACGGAACGATAAGATTTATTTTCTTTCTTTCTCGATCTTTTCCAACCTATTCTGGCTTTAAATGAAGCCATAATGGTATTTTTTAATTTTTTTGCTATTTTTTTAAAATTTTCTATTACTTGTCATGTATGGACGGAACAAAATTATAATTTTTATATTCTCTCTTGCTCATCCAATTTCAACTGATTTTGGCTTGAAATGAAGCCATAATTGTTTTTTTTTTTTTTCGTAATTTTTTTCCTACTGTTTTGGAATTTTCTACAACGCGTCAGGTAGGAACGGAACGAAATGATAACTTTTATTTTCTCTCTTTCTTGGCCTTTTCCAAACTATTTTGGCTTAAAATGATGCCATAATGGTATTTTTTGATTTTTTTGCTTTTTTTTTAGTATTTTCTATTCCGCTTCGGGTAGGAACGGTACAAACCGATAACTTTTATTTTCTCTATTTCTCGTTCTTTTCCGAACTATTTTGGCTGATAATCAAGCCGAAATGTGACTTTTTAATTTTTTGAATTTTTTTGCAATTTTTTTGGAATTTTCTCTTACGCGTCTGGTAGGAACGGGACAGATCGATAATTTCTATTTTCCCTCTCTCTCGGCCTTTTCCAACCTATTTTGGCTTGAAATGAAGAAAAAATGGTATTTCTTATTTTTGAATTTTTTGGAATTTTTTTTTTGGAATTTTATATTAGACGTCGGGCAGGAACGGAACAAACCGATAATTTTTATTTTTTTCCTTTCTCATCCTCCTTCAACCTATGGTGGCTTGAAATTGAGCCATAATGGTAGTTTTAAATTTTTTTGAATTTTTTTGCTATTTTTTTGGAATTTTCTATTACGCTTTGGGTAGGAACGAAACAGAACGACAAGAGTTATTTTCTTTCTTTCTCGATGTTTTCCAACCTATTCTGGCTTTGAATGAAGCCATAATGGTATTCTTTAATTTTTTTTAATTTTTTTACTATTTTTTTAAAATTTTCTATTACGTGTCATGTATGGACGGAACGAAACTATAATTTTTATATTCTCTCTTGCTCATCCAATTTCAACTGATTTTGGCTTGAAATGAAGCCATAATTGTTTTTCTTTTTTTTTTTTCGTAATTTTTTTCCCACTGTTTAGGAATTTTCTATAACGCGTCAGGTAGGAACGGAACGAAATGATAACTTTTATTTTCTCTCTTTCTTGGCTTTTTCCAAACTATTTTGGCTTCAAATGATGCCATAATGGTATATTTTAATTTTTTTAATTTTTTTGCTTTTTTTTTAGCATTTTCTATTCCGCGTCGGGTAGGAATGGAACAAACCGATAACTTTTATTTTCTCTCTTTCTCGTTCCTTTCCGAACTATTTTGGCTGATAATCAAGCCGAAATGTGACTTTTTAATTTTTTGAATTTTTTTGCAATTTTTTTGGAATTTTCTGTTACCCGTCTGGTAGGAACGGGACAGATCGATAATTTCAATTTTCTCCCCCTATCGGCCTTTTCCATCCTATTTTGGCTTGAAATGAAGAAAAAATGGTATTTTTCATTTTGGAATTTTTTTTTTTGAATTTTATATTAGATGTCGGGCAGGAACGGAACAAACTGATAATTTTTATTTTTTTCCTTTCTCATCCTCCTTCAACCTATGGTGGCTTGAAATTGAGCCATAATTGTAGTTTTAAATTTTTTTGAATTTTTTTGCTATTTTTTTGGAATTTTCTACTACGCGTTGGGTAGGAACGAAACGGAACGACAAGATTTATTTTCTTTCTTTCTCGATCTTTGCCAACCTATTCTGGCTTTAAATGAAGCCATAATGGTATTTTTTAATTTTTTTGCTATTTTTTTAAAATTTTCTATTTCGTGTCATGTATGGACGGAACGAAACTATAATTTTTATATTCTCTCTTGCTCATCCAATTGCAACTGATTTTGGCTTGAAATGAAGCCATAATTGTTTTTTTTTTTTTTTCGTAATTTTTTTCCCACTGTTTTGGAATTTTCTATAACGCGTCAGGTAGGAACGGAACGAAATGATAACTTTTATTTTCTCTCTTTCTTGGCCTTTTCCAAACTATTTTGGCTTGAAATGATGCCATAATGGTATTTTTTGATTTTTTTGCTTTTTTTTTAGTATTTTCTATTCCGCGTCGGGTAGGAACGGAACAAACCGATAACTTTTATTTTCTCTCTTTCTCGTTCTTTTCCGAACTATTTTGGCTGAAAATCAAGCCGAAATGTGATTTTTTAATTTTTTGAATTTTTTTGCAATTTTTTTGGAATTTTCTATTACGCGTCGGGTAGGAACGGAACAGATCGGTGATTTCTATTTTCTCTCCCTATCGGCCTTTTCCAACCTATTTTGGCTTGAAATGAAGAAAAAATGGTATTTTTTATTTTGGAATTTTTTTTTTGAATTTTATATTAGACGTCGGGCAGGAACGGAACAAACCGATAATTGTTATTTTTTTCCTTTCTCATCCTCCTTCAACCTATGGTGGCTTGAAATTGAGCCATAATTGTAGTTTTAAATTTTTTTGAATTTTTTTGCTATTTTTTTGGAATTTTCTACTACGCGTTGGGTAGGAATGAAACGGAACGATAAGATTTATTTTCTTTCTTTCTCGATCTTTTCCAACCTATTCTGGCTTTAAATGAAGCCATAATGGTATTTTTTAATTTTTTTGCTATTTTTTTAAAATTTTCTATTACTTGTCATGTATGGACGGAACAAAATTATAATTTTTATATTCTCTCTTGCTCATCCAATTTCAACTGATTTTGGCTTGAAATGAAGCCATAATTGTTTTTTTTTTTTTTTCGTAATTTTTTTCCTACTGTTTTGGAATTTTCTACAACGCGTCAGGTAGGAACGGAACGAAATGATAACTTTTATTTTCTCTCTTTCTTGGCCTTTTCCAAACTATTTTGGCTTGAAATGATGCCATAATGGTATTTTTTGATTTTTTTGCTTTTTTTTTAGTATTTTCTATTCCGCTTCGGGTAGGAACGGTACAAACCGATAACTTTTATTTTCTCTATTTCTCGTTCTTTTCCGAACTATTTTGGCTGATAATCAAGCCGAAATGGGACTTTTTAATTTTTTGAATTTTTTTTCAATTTTTTTGGAATTTTCTATTACGCGTCTGGTAGGAACGGGACAGATCGATAATTTCTATTTTCCCTCTCTCTCGGCCTTTTCCAACCTATTTTGGCTTGAAATGAAGAAAAAATGGTATTTCTTATTTTTGAATTTTTTGGAATTTTTTTTTTGGAATTTTATATTAGACGTCGGGCAGGAACGGAACAAACCGATAATTTTTATTTTTTTCCTTTCTCATCCTCCTTCAACATATGGTGGCTTGAAATTGAGCCATAATGGTAGTTTTAAATTTTTTTGAATTTTTTTGCTATTTTTTTGGAATTTTCTATTACGCTTTGGGTAGGAACGAAACAGAACGACAAGAGTTATTTTCTTTCTTTCTCGATGTTTTCCAACCTATTCTGGCTTTGAATGAAGCCATAATGGTATTCTTTAATTTTTTTTAATTTTTTTACTATTTTTTTAAAATTTTCTATTACGTGTCATGTATGGACGGAACGAAACAATAATTTTTATATTCTCTCTTGCTCATCCAATTTCAACTGATTTTGGCTTGAAATGAAGCCATAATTGTTTTTTTTTTTTTCGTAATTTTTTTGCTACTGTTTTGGAATTTTCTATAACGCGTCAGGTAGGAACGGAACGAAATGATAACTTTTATTTTCTCTCTTTTTTGGCCTTTTCCAAACTATTTTGGCTTCAAATGATGCCATAATGGTATTTATTAATTTTTTTAATTTTTTTGCTTTTTTTTCCGCATTTTCTATTCCACATCGGGTAGGAACGGAACAAACCGATAACTTTTATTTTTTCACTTTCTCGTTCTTTTCCGAACTATTTTCGCTGAAAATCAAGCCGAAATGTGACTTTTTAATTTTTTGAATTTTTTTGCAATTTCTTTGGAATTTTCTATTACACGTCTGGTAGGAACGGGACAGATCGATAATTTCTATTTTCTCTCTCTCTTGGCCTTTTCCAACCTATTTTGGCTTGAAATGAAGAAAAAATGGTATTTTTTATTTTTGAATTTTTTGGAATTTTTTTTTTGGAATTTTATATTAGACGTCGGGCAGGAACGGAACAAACCGATAATTTTTATTTTTGTCCTTTCTCATCCTCCTTCAACCTATGGTGGCTTGAAATTGAGCCATAATGGTAGTTTTAAATTTTTTTGAATTTTTTTGCTATTTTTTTGGAATTTTCTATTACGCTTTGGGTAGGAACGAAACAGAACGACAAGAGTTATTTTCTTTCTTTCTCGATGTTTTCCAACCTATTCTGGCTTTGAATGAAGCCATAATGGTATTTTTTAATTTTTTTGCTATTTTTTTAAAATTTTCTATTACGTGTCATGTATGGACGGAACGAAACTATAATTTTTATATTCTCTCTTGCTCATCCAATTTCAACTGATTTTGGCTTGAAATGAAGCCATAATTGTTTTTCTTTTTTTTTTTCGTAATTTTTTTCCCACTGTTTAGGAATTTTCTATAACGCGTCAGGTAGGAACGGAACGAAATGATAACTTTTATTTTCTCTCTTTCTTGGCTTTTTCCAAACTATTTTGGCTTCAAATGATGCCATAATGGTATTTTTTAATTTTTTTAATTTTTTTGCTTTTTTTTTAGCATTTTCTATTCCGCGTCGGGTAGGAATGGAACAAACCGATAACTTTTATTTTCTCTCTTTCTCGTTCCTTTTTGAACTATTTTGGCTGATAATCAAGCCGAAATGTGACTTTTTAATTTTTTGAATTTTTTTGCAATTTTTTATGAATTTTCTGTTACCCGTCTGGTAGGAACGGGACAGATCGATAATTTCTATTTTCTCCCCCTATCGGCCTTTTCCATCCTATTTTGGCTTGAAATGAAGAAAAAATGGTATTTTTCATTTTGGAATTTTTTTTTTTGAATTTTATATTAGACGTCGGGCAGGAACGGAACAAACTGATAATTTTTATTTTTTTCCTTTCTCATCCTCCTTCAACCTATGGTGGCTTGAAATTGAGCCATAATTGTAGTTTTAAATTTTTTTGAATATTTTTGCTATTTTTTTGGAATTTTCTACTACGCGTTGGGTAGGAACGAAACGGAACGACAAGATTTATTTTCTTTCTTTCTCGATCTTTGCCAACCTATTCTGGCTTTAAATGAAGCCATAATGGTATTTTTTAATTTTTTTGCTTTTTTTTTAAAATTTTCTATTTCGTGTCATGTATGGACGGAACGAAACTATAATTTTTATATTCTCTCTTGCTCATCCAATTGCAACTGATTTTGGCTTGAAATGAAGCCATAATTGTTTTTTTTTTTTTCGTAATTTTTTTCCTACTGTTTTGGAATTTTCTATAACGCGTCAGGTAGGAACGGAACGAAATGATAACTTTTATTTTCTCTCTTTCTTGGCCTTTTCCAAACTATTTTGGCTTGAAATGATGCCCTAATGGTATTTTTTGATTTTTTTGCTTTTTTTTTAGTATTTTCTATTCCGCGTCGGGTAGGAACGGAACAAACCGATAACTTTTATTTTCTCTCTTTCTCGTTCTTTTCCGAACTATTTTGGCTGAAAATCGAGCTGAAATGTGATATTTTAATTTTTTGAATTTTTTTGCAATTTTTTTGGAATTTTCTATTACGCGTCGGGTGGGAACGGAACAGATCGGTGATTTCTATTTTCTCTCCCTATCGGCCTTTTCCAACTTATTTTGGCTTGAAATGAAGAAAAAATGGTATTTTTTATTTTGGAATTTTTTTTTTGAATTTTATATTAGACGTCAGGCAGGAACGGAACAAACCGATAATTGTTATTTTTTTCCTTTCTCCTCCTCCTTCAACCTAGGGTGGCTTGAAATTGAGCCATAATTGTAGTTTTAAATTTTTTTGAATTTTTTTGCTATTTTTTTGGAATTTTCTACTACGCGATGGGTAGGAACGAAACGGAACGATAAGATTTATTTTCTTTCTTTCTCGGTCTTTTCCAACCTATTCTGGCTTTAAATGAAGCCATAATGGTATTTTTTAATTTTTTTGCTATTTTTTTAAAATTTTCTATTTCATGTCATGTATGGACGGAACGAAACTATAATTTTTATATTCTCTCTTGCTCATCCAATTTCAACTGATTTTGGCTTGAAATGAAGCCATAATAGTTTTTTTTTTTTTTTTCGTAATTTTTTTCCTACTGTTTTGGAATTTTCTATAACGCGTCAGGTAGGAACGGAACGAAATGATAACTTTTATTTTCTCTCTTTCTTGGCCTTTTCCAAACTATTTTGGCTTGAAATGATGCCATAATGGTATTTTTTGATTTTTTTGCTTTTTTTTTAGTATTTTCTATTCCGCGTCGGGTTGGAACGGAACAAACCGATAACTTTTATTTTCTCTCTTTCTCGTTCTTTTCCGAACTATTTTGGCTGAAAATCAAGCCGAAATGTGATTTTTTAATTTTTTGAATTTTTTTGCAATTTTTTTGGAATTTTCTGTTACCCGTCTGGTAGGAACGGGACAGATCGATAATTTCTATTTTCTTCCCCTATCGGCCTTTTCCATCCTATTTTGGCTTGAAATGAAGAAAACATGGTATTTTTCATTTTGGAATTTTTTTTTTTGAATTTTATATTAGACGTCGGGCAGGAACGGAACAAACTGATAATTTTTATTTTTTTCCTTTCTCATCCTCCTTCAACCTATGGTGGCTTGAAATTGAGCCATAATTGTAGTTTTAAATTTTTTTGAATTTTTTTGCTATTTTTTTGGAATTTTCTACTACGCTTTGGGTAGGAACGAAACGGAACGACAAGATTTATTTTCTTTCTTTCTCGATCTTTGCCAACCTATTCTGGCTTTAAATGAAGCCATAATGGTATTTTTTAATTTTTTTGCTATTTTTTTAAAATTTTCTATTTCGTGTCATGTATGGACGGAACGAAACTATAATTTTTATATTCTCTCTTGCTCATCCAATTGCAACTGATTTTGGCTTGAAATGAAGCCATAATTGTTTTTTTTTTTTTTTCGTAATTTTTTTCCTACTGTTTTGGAATTTTCTATAACGCGTCAGGTAGGAACGGAACGAAATGATAACTTTTATTTTCTCTCTTTCTTGGCCTTTTCAAAACTATTTTGGCTTGAAATGATGCCCTAATGGTATTTTTGATTTTTTTGCTTTTTTTTTAGTATTTTCTATTCCGCGTCGGGTAGGAACGGAACAAACCGATAACTTTTATTTTCTCTCTTTCTCGTTCTTTTCCGAACTATTTTGGCTGAAAATCGAGCTGAAATGTGATATTTTAATTTTTGAATTTTTTTGCAATTTTTTTGGAATTTTCTATTACGCGTCGGGTAGGAACGGAACAGATCGGTGATTTCTATTTTCTCTCCCTATCGGCCTTTTCCAACCTATTTTGGCTTGAAATGAAGAAAAAATGGTATTTTTTATTTTGGAATTTTTTTTTGAATTTTATATTAGACGTCGGGCAGGAACGGAACAAACCGATAATTGTTATTTTTTTCCTTTCTCCTCCTCCTTCAACCTAGGGTGGCTTGAAATTGAGCCATAATTGTAGTTTTAAATTTTTTTGAATTTTTTTGCTATTTTTTTGGAATTTTCTACTACGCGATGGGTAGGAACGAAACGGAACGATAAGATTTATTTTCTTTCTTTCTCGGTCTTTTCCAACCTATTCTGGCTTTAAATGAAGCCATAATGGTATTTTTTAATTTTTTTGCTATTTTTTTAAAATTTTCTATTTCATGTCATGTATGGACGGAACGAAACTATAATTTTTATATTCTCTCTTGCTCATCCAATTTCAACTGATTTTGGCTTGAAATGAAGCCATAATAGTTTTTTTTTTTTTTTTCGTAATTTTTTTCCTACTGTTTTGGAATTTTCTATAATGCGTCAGGTAGGAACGGAACGAAATGATAACTTTTATTTTCTCTCTTTCTTGGCCTTTTCCAAACTATTTTGGCTTGAAATGATGCCATAATGGTATTTTTTGATTTTTTTGCTTTTTTTTTAGTAATTTTCTATTCCGCGTCGGGTTGGAACGGAACAAACCGATAACTTTTATTTTCTCTCTTTCTCGTTCTTTTCCGAACTATTTTGGCTGAAAATCAGCCGAAATGTGATTTTTTAATTTTTTGAATTTTTTTGCAATTTTTTTGGAATTTTCTATTACCGCGTCTGGTAGGAACGGGACAGATCGATAATTTCTATTTTCTTCTCCTATCTGGCCTTTTCCAATCCTATTTTGGCTTGAAATGAAGAAAACATGGTATTTTTTCATTTGGAATTTTTTTTTTGAATTTTATATTAGACGTCGGGCAGGAACGGAACAAACTGATAATTTTTATTTTTTTCCTTTCTCATCCTCCTTCAACCTATGGTGGCTTGAAATTGAGCCATAATTGTAGTTTTAAATTTTTTGAATTTTTTTGCTATTTTTTTGGAATTTTCTACTTACGCTTTGGGTAGGAACGAAACGGAACGACAAGAGTTATTTTCTTTCTTTCTCGATCTTTGCCAACCTATTCTGGCTTTAAATGAAGCCATAATGGTATTTTTTAATTTTTTTGCTATTTTTTTAAAATTTTCTATTTCGTGTCATGTATGGACGGAACGAAACTATAATTTTTATATTCTCTCTTGCTCATCCAATTGCAACTGATTTTGGCTTGAAATGAAGCCATAATTGTTTTTTTTTTTTTTTCGTAATTTTTTTCCTACTGTTTTGGAATTTTCTATAACGCGTCAGGTAGGAACGGAACGAAATGATAACTTTTATTTTCTCTCTTTCTTGGCCTTTTCCAAAACTATTTTGGCTTGAAATGATGCCCTAATGGTATTTTTTGATTTTTTTGCTTTTTTTTTAGTATTTTCTATTCCGCGTCGGGTAGGAATGGAACAAACCGATAACTTTTATTTTCTCTCTTTCTCGTTCTTTTCCGAACTATTTTGGCTGAAAATCGAGCTGAAATGTGATATTTTAATTTTTTGAATTTTTTTGCAATTTTTTTGGAATTTTCTATTACGCGTCGGGTAGGAACGGAACAGATCGGTGATTTCTATTTTCTCTCCCTATCGGCCTTTTCCAACCTATTTTGGCTTGAAATGAAGAAAAAATGGTATTTTTTATTTTGGAATTTTTTTTTTGAATTTTATATTAGACGTCGGGCAGGAACGGAACAAACCGATAATTGTTATTTTTTTCCTTTCTCCTCCTCCTTCAACCTAGGATGGCTTGAAATTGAGCCATAATTGTAGTTTTAAATTTTTTTGAATTTTTTGCTATTTTTTGGAATTTTCTACTACGCGATGGGTAGGAACGAAACGGAACGATAAGATTTATTTTATTTCTTTCTCGGTCTTTTCCAACCTATTCTGGCTTTAAATGAAGCCATAATGGTATTTTTTAATTTTTTTGCTATTTTTTTAAAATTTTCTATTTCATGTCATGTATGGACGGAACGAAACTATAATTTTATATTCTCTCTTGCTCATCTAATTTCAACTGATTTTGGCTTGAAATGAAGCCATAATAGTTTTTTTTTTTTTTTTCGTAATTTTTTTCCTACTGTTTTGGAATTTTCTATAACGCGTCAGGTAGGAACGGAACGAAATGATAACTTTTATTTTCTCTCTTTCTTGGCCTTTTCCAAACTATTTTGGCTTGAAATGATGCCATAATGGTATTTTTTGATTTTTTTGCTTTTTTTTTAGTATTTTCTATTCCGCGTCGGGTAGGAACGGAACAAACCGATAACTTTTATTTTCTCTCTTTCTCGTTCTTTTCCGAACTATTTTGGCTGAAAATCCAGCCGAAATGTGACTTTTTAATTTTTTGAATTTTTTTGCAATTTTTTTGGAATTTTCTATTACGCGTCGGGTAGGAACGGAACAGATCGATAATTTCTATTTTCTCTCTCTCTCGGCCTTTTCCAACCTATTTTGGCTTGAAATGAAGAAAAAATGGTATTTTTTCATTTTTGGAATTTTTTTTTGTAATTTTATATTAGACGTCGGGCAGGAACGGAACAAACCGATAATTTTTATTTTTTTCCTTTCTCATCCTCCTTCAACCTATGGTGGCTTGAAATTGAGCCATAATGTAGTTTTAAATTTTTTTGAATTTTTTTGCTATTTTTTTGGAATTTTCTATTACGCAGTTGGGTAGGAACGAAACAGGAACGACAAGATTTATTTTCTTTCTTTCTCGATGTTTTCCAACCTATTCTGGCTTTGAAATGAAGCCATAATGGTATTCTTTAATTTTTTTAATTTTTTGCTATTTTTTTAAAATTTTCTATTACGTGTCATGTATGGACGGAACGAAACTATAATTTTTATATTCTCTCTTGCTCATCCAATTTCAACTGATTTTGGCTTGAAATGAAGCCATAATTGTTTTTTTTTTTTTTTTTTTCGTAATTTTTTTCCTACTGTTTTGGAATTTTCTATAACGCGTCAGGTAGGAACGGAACGAAATGATAACTTTTATTTTCTCTCTTTCTTGGCCTTTTCCAAACTATTTTGGCTTGAAATGATGCCATAATGGTATTTTTTGATTTTTTTTGCTTTTTTTTTAGTATTTTCTATTCCGCGTCGGGTTAGGAACGGAACAAACCGATAACTTTTATTTTCTCTCTTTCTCGTTCTTTTCCGAACTATTTGGCTGAAAATCAAGCCGAAATGTGATTTTTTAATTTTTTGAATTTTTTTGCAATTTTTTGGAATTTTCTATTACGCGTCGGGTAGGAACGGAACAGATCGGTGATTTCTATTTTCTCTCCCTATCGGCATTTTCCAACCTATTTTGGCTTGAAATGAAGAAAAAATGGTATTTTTCATTTTGGAATTTTTTTTTTGAATTTTATATTAGACGTCGGGCAGGAACGGAACAAACCGATAATTTTTATTTTTTTCCTTTCTCATCCTCCTTCAACCTATGGTGGCTTGAAATTGAGCCATAATTGTAGTTTTAAATTTTTTTGAATTTTTTTGCTATTTTTTTGGAATTTTCTACTACGCGTTGGGTAGGAACGAAACGAGAACGACAAGATTTATTTTCTTTCTTTCTCGATCTTTTCCAACCTATTCTGGCTTTAAATGAAGCCATAATGGTATTTTTTAATTTTTTTGCTATTTTTTTAAAATTTTCTATTTCATGTCATGTATGGACGGAACGAAACTATAATTTTTATATTCTCTCTTGCTCATCCAATTTCAACTGATTTTGGCTTGAAATGAAGCCATAATAGTTTTTTTTTTTTTTTTCGTAATTTTTTTCCTACTGTTTTTGAATTTTCTATAACGCGTCAGGTAGGAACTGAACGAAATGATAACTTTTATTTTCTCTCTTTCTTGGCCTTTTCCAAACTATTTTGGCTTGAAATGATGCCATAATGGTATTTTTTGATTTTTTTGCTTTTTTTTTAGTATTTTCTATTCCGCGTCGGGTTAGGAACGGAACAAACCGATAACTTTTATTTTCTCTCTTTCTCGTTCTTTTCCGAACTATTTTGGCTGAAAATCAGCCGAAATGTGACTTTTTTAATTTTTTGAATTTTTTTGCAATTTTTTTGGAATTTTCTATTACGCGTCTGGTAGGAACGGGACAGATCGATAATTTCTATTTTCTCTCTCTCTCGGCCTTTTCCAACCTATTTTGGCTTGAAATGAAGAAAAAATGGTATTTTTCATTTTGGAATTTTTTTTTTGAATTTTATATTAGACGTCGGGCAGGAACGGAACAAACCGATAATTTTTATTTTTTCCTTTCTCATCCTCCTTCAACCTATGGTGCTTGAAATTGAGCCATAATGGTAGTTTTAAATTTTTTGAATTTTTTTGCTATTTTTTTGGAATTTTCTATTACGAGTTGGGTAGGAACGAAACAGGAACGACAAGAGTTATTTTCTTTCTTTCTCGATCTTTTCCAACCTATTCTGGCTTTGAAATGAAGCCATAATGGTATTTTTTAATTTTTTATTTGCTATTTTTTAAAATTTTCTATTACGTGTCATGTATTGGACGGAACGAAACTATAATTTTTATATTCTCTCTTGCTCATCCAATTTCAACTGATTTTGGCTTGAAATGAAGCCATAATTGTTTTTTTTTTTTTTTTTCGTAATTTTTTTCCTAGTGTTTGGAATTTTCTATAACGCGTCAGGTAGGAACGGAACGAAATGATAACTTTTATTTTCTCTCTTTCTTGGCCTTTTCCAAACTATTTTGGCTTGAAATGATGCCATAATGGTATTTTTTTGATTTTTTTGCTTTTTTTTTAGTATTTTCTATTCCGCGTCGGGTAGGAACGGAACAAACCGATAACATTTTATTTTCTCTCTTTCTCGTTCTTTTCCGAACTATTTTGGCTGATAATCAAGCCGAAATGTGATTTTTTAATTTTTTGAATTTTTTTGCAATTTTTTTGGAATTTTCTATTACGCGTCTGGTAGGAACGGGACAGATCGATAATTTCTATTTTCTCTCTCTCTCGGCCTTTTCCAACCTATTTTGGCTTGAAATGAAGAAAAAATGTATTTTTTATTTTTGAATTTTTTTGGAATTTTATATTAGACGTCGGGCAGGAACGGAACAAACCGATAATTTTTATTTTTTTCCTTTCTCATCCTCCTTCAACCTATGGTGGCTTGAAATTGAGCCATAATGGTAGTTTTAAATTTTTTTGAATTTTTTTGCTATTTTTTTTGGAATTTTCTATTACGCTTTGGGTAGGAACGAAACAGAACGACAAGAGTTATTTTCTTTCTTTCTCGATGTTTTCCAACCTATTCTGGCTTTGAATGAAGCCATAATGGTATTTTTAATTTTTTTAATTTTTTTGCTATTTTTTTAAAATTTTCTATTACGTGTCATGTATGGACGGAACTGAAACTAATAATTTTTATATTCTCTCTTGCTCATCCAATTTCAACTGATTTTGGCTTGAAATGAAGCCATAATTGTTTTTTTTTTTTTTTCGTAATTTTTTTGCTACTGTTTTGGAATTTTCTATAACGCGTCAGGTAGGAACGGAACGAAATGATAACTTTTATTTTCTCTCTTTCTTGGCCTTTTCCAAACTATTTTGGCTTCAAATGATGCCATAATGGTATTTATTAATTTTTTTAATTTTTTTGCTTTTTTTTCAGCATTTTCTATTCCACATCGGGTAGGAACGGAACAAACCGATAACTTTTATTTTTTCTCATTCTCGTTCTTTTCCGAACTATTTTGGCTGAAAATCAAGCCGAAAATGTGACTTTTTAATTTTTTGAATTTTTTTGCAATTTTTTGGAATTTTCTATTACACGTCTGGTAGGAACGGGACAGATCGATAATTTCTATTTTCTCTCTCTCTCGGCCTTTTCCAACCTATTTTGGCTTGAAATGAAGAAAAAATGGTATTTTTTATTTTTGAATTTTTTGGAATTTTTTTTTGGTATTTTATATTAGACGTCGGGCAGGAACGGAACAAACCGATAATTTTTATTTTTGTCCTTTCTCATCCTCCTTCAACCTATGGTGGCTTGAAATTGAGCCATAATGGTAGTTTTAAATTTTTTTGAATTTTTTTAGCTATTTTTTTGGAATTTTCTATTACGCTTTGGGTAGGAACGAAACAGAACGACAAGAGTTATTTTCTTTCTTTCTCGATGTTTTCCAACCTATTCTGGCTTTGAATGAAGCCATAATGGTATTTTTTAATTTTTTTAATTTTTTTGCTATTTTTTTAAAATTTTCTATTACGTGTCATGTATGGACGAACGAAACTATAATTTTTATATTCTCTCTTGCTCATCCAATTTCAACTGATTTTGGCTTGAAATGAAGCCATAATTGTTTTTTTTTTTTTTTTCGTAATTTTTTTTCCTACTGTTTAGGAATTTTCTATAACGCGTCAGGTAGGAACGGAACGAAATGATAACTTTTATTTTCTCTCTTTCTTGGCCTTTTCCAAACTATTTTGGCTTCAAATGATGCCATAATGGTATTTTTTAATTTTTTTAATTTTTTTGCTTTTTTTTTAGCATTTTCTATTCCGCGTCGGGTAGGAATGGAACAAACCGATAACTTTTATTTTCTCTCTTTCTCGTTCCTTTCCGAACTATTTTGGCTGATAATCAAGCCGAAATGTGACTTTTTAATTTTTTGAATTTTTTTGCAATTTTTTTGGAATTTTCTATTACGCGTCTGGTAGGAACGGGACAGATCGATAATTTCTATTTTCTCTCTCTCTCGGCCTTTTCCAACCTATTTTGGCTTGAAATGAAGAAAAAAATGGTATTTTTTAATTTTTGAATTTTTTGGAATTTTATATTAGACGTCGGGCAGGAACGGAACAAACCGATAATTTTTATTTTTTTCCTTTCTCATCCTCCTTCAACCTATGGTGGCTTGAAATTGAGCCATAATGGTAGTTTTAAATTTTTTGAATTTTTTTGCTATTTTTTTGGAATTTTCTATTACGCTTTGGGTAGGAACGAAACAGAACGACAAGAGTTATTTTCTTTCTTTCTCGATGTTTTCCAACCTATTCTGGCTTTGAATGAAGCCATAATGGTATTCTTTAATTTTTTTTAATTTTTTTGCTATTTTTTTAAAATTTTCTATTACGTGTCATGTATGGACGGAATGAAACTATAATTTTTATATTCTCTCTTGCTCATCCAATTTCAACTGATTTTGGCTTGAAATGAAGCCATAATTGTTTTTTTTTTGTTTTTCGTAATTTTTTTTCCTACTGTTTTGGAATTTTCTATAACGCGTCAGGTAGGAACGGAACGAAATGATAACTTTTATTTTCTCTCTTTCTTGGCCTTTTCCAAACTATTTTGGCTTCAAATGATGCCATAATGGTATTTATTAATTTTTTTAATTTTTTTGCTTTTTTTTCAGCATTTTCTATTCCACATCGGGTAGGAACGGAACAAACCGATAACTTTTATTTTTTCTCTTTCTCGTTCTTTTCCGAACTATTTTGGCTGAAAATCAAGCCGAAATGTGACTTTTTAATTTTTTGAATTTTTTTGCAATTTTTTTGGAATTTTCGATTACACGTCTGGTAGGAACGGGACAGATCGATAATTTCTATTTTCTCTCTCTCGCGGCCTTTTCCAACCTATTTTGGCTTGAAATGAAGAAAAAATGGTATTTCTTATTTTTGAATTTTTTGGAATTTTTTTTTTGGAATTTTATATTAGACGTCGGGCAGGAACGGAACAAACCGATAATTTTTATTTTTGTCCTTTCTCATCCTCCTTCAACCTATGGTGGCTTGAAATTGAGCCATAATGGTAGTTTTAAATTTTTTTGAATTTTTTTACTATTTTTTTGGAATTTTCTATTACGCTTTGGGTAGGAACGAAACAGAACGACAAGAGCTATTTTCTTTCTTTCTCTATGTTTTCCAACCTATTCTGGCTTTGAATGAAGCCATAATGGTATTTTTTAATTTTTTTTAATTTTTTTGCTATTTTTTTAAAATTTTCTATTACGTGTCATGTATGGACGAAACGAAACTATAATTTTTATATTCTCTCTTGCTCATCCAATTTCAACTGATTTTGGCTTGAAATGAAGCCATAATTGTTTTTTTTTTGTTTTTCGTAATTTTTTTTCCTACTGTTTAGGAATTTTCTATAACGCGTCAGGTAGGAACGGAACGAAATGATAACTTTTATTTTCTCTCTTTCTTGGCCTTTTCCAAACTATTTTGGCTTCAAATGATGCCATAATGGTATTTATTAATTTTTTTAATTTTTTTGCTTTTTTTTTAGCATTTACTATTCCGCTTCGGGTAGGAACGGAACAAACCGATAACTTTTATTTTTCTCTCTTCTCGTTCCTTTTCCGAACTATTTTGGCTGATAATCAAGCCGAAATGTGACTTTTTAATTTTTTGAATTTTTTTGCAATTTTTTTGGAATTTTCTATTACGCGTCTGGTAGGAACGGGACAGATCGATAATTTCTATTTTCTCTCTCTCTCGGCCTTTTCCAACCTATTTTGGCTTGAAATGAAGAAAAAATGGTATTTTTTATTTTTGGAATTTTTTTTTGGAATTTTATATTAGACGTCGGGCAGGAACGGAACAAACCGATAATTTTTATTTTTTTCCTTTCTCATCCTCCTTCAACCTATGGTGGCTTGAAATTGAGCCATAATGGTAGTTTTAAATTTTTTTGAATTTTTTTGCTATTTTTTTGGAATTTTCTATTACGCTTTGGGTAGGAACGAAACAGAACGACAAGAGTTATTTTCTTTCTTTCTCGATGTTTTCCAACCTATTCTGGCTTTGAATGAAGCCATAATGGTATTTTTTAATTTTTTTTAATTTATTTGCTATTTTTTTAAAATTTTCTATTACGTGTCATGTATGGACGGAACGAAACTATAATTTTTATATTCTCTCTTGCTCATCCAATTTCAACTGATTTTGGCTTGAAATGAAGCCATAATTGTTTTTTTTTTTTTTTTCGTAATTTTTTTGCCTACTGTTTAGGAATTTTCTATAACGCGTCAGGTAGGAACGGAACGAAATGATAACTTTTATTTTCTCTCTTTCTTGGCCTTTTCCAAACTATTTGGCTTCAAATGATGCCATAATGGTATTTATTAATTTTTTTAATTTTTTTGCTTTTTTTTTCAGCATTTCTATTCCACATCGGGTAGGAACGGAACAAACCGATAACTTTTATTTTCTCTCTTTCTCGTTCCTTTCCGAACTATTTTGGCTGAAAATCAAGCCGAAATGTGACTTTTTTAATTTTTTGAATTTTTTTGCAATTTTTTTGGAATTTTCTATTACGCGTCTGGTAGGAACGGAACAGATCGATAATTTCTATTTTCTCTCTCTCTCGGCCTTTTCCAACCTATTTTGGCTTGAAATGAAGAAAAAATGGTATTCTTTTTAATTTTTGGAATTTTTTTTTTGAATTTTATATTAGACGTCGGGCAGGAACGGAACAAACCGATAATTTTTATTTTTTTCCTTTCTCATCCTCCTTCAACCTATGGTGGCTTGAAATTGAGCCATAATGGTAGTTTTAAATTTTTTTGAATTTTTTACTATTTTTTTGGAATTTTCTATTACGCTTTGGGTAGGAACGAAACAGAACGACAAGAGTTATTTTCTTTCTTTCTCTATGTTTTCCAACCTATTCTGGCTTTGAATGAAGCCATAATGGTATTTTTTAATTTTTTTAATTTTTTTGCTATTTTTTTAAAATTTTCTATTACGTGTCATGTATGGACGAAACGAAACTATAATTTTTATATTCTCTCTTGCTCATCCAATTTCAACTGATTTTGGCTTGAAATGAAGCCATAATTGTTTTTTTTTTGTTTTTCGTAATTTTTTTCCTACTGTTTAGGAATTTTCTATAACGCGTCAGGTAGGAACGGAACGAAATGATAACTTTTATTTTCTCTCTTTCTTGGCCTTTTCCAAACTATTTTGGCTTCAAATGATGCCATAATGGTATTTTTTAATTTTTTTAATTTTTTTGCTTTTTTTTTAGCATTTTCTATTCCGCGTCGGGTAGGAATGGAACAAACCGATAACTTTTATTTTCTCTCTTTCTCGTTCCTTTCCGAACTATTTTGGCTGATAATCAAGCCGAAATGTGACTTTTTAATTTTTTGAATTTTTTTGCAATTTTTTTGGAATTTTCTATTACGCGTCTGGTAGGAACGGAACAGATCGATAATTTCTATTTTCTCTCTCTCTCGGCCTTTTCCAACCTATTTTGGCTTGAAATGAAGAAAAAATGGTATTTTTTATTTTTGAATTTTTTGGAATTTTATATTAGACGTCGGGCAGGAACGGAACAAACCGATAATTTTTATTTTTTTCCTTTCTCATCCTCCTTCAACCTATGGTGGCTTGAAATTGAGCCATAATGGTAGTTTTAAATTTTTTTGAATTTTTTTGCTATTTTTGTGGAATTTTCTATTACGCTTTGGGTAGGAACGAAACAGAACGACAAGAGTTATTTTCTTTCTTTCTCGATGTTTTCCAACCTATTCTGGCTTTGAATGAAGCCATAATGGTATTTTTTAATTTTTTTTAATTTTTTTGCTATTTTTTAAAATTTTCTATTACGTGTCATGTATGGACGGAACGAAACTATAATTTTTATATTCTCTCTTGCTCATCCAATTTCAACTGATTTTGGCTTGAAATGAAGCCATAATTGTTTTTTTTTTTTTTTCGTAATTTTTTTGCTACAGTTTTGGAATTTTCTATAACGCGTCAGGTAGGAACGGATCGAAATGATAACTTTTATTTTCTCTCGTTCTTGGCCTTTTCCAAACTATTTTGGCTTCAAATGATGCCATAATGGTATTTATTAATTTTTTTAATTTTTTTGCTTTTTTTTTCAGCATTTTCTATTCCACATCGGGCAGGAACGGAACAAACCGATAACTTTTATTTTCTCTCTTTCTCATTCCTTTCCGAACTATTTTGGCTAGAAAATCAAGCCGAAATGTGACTTTTTTAATTTTTTGAATTTTTTTGCAATTTTTTTGGAATTTTCTATTACGCGTCGGGTAGGAACGGAACAGATCGGTGATTTCTATTTTCTCTCCCTATCGGCCTTTTCCATCCTATTTTGGCTTGAAATGAAGAAAAAATGGTATTTTTCATTTTGGAATTTTTTTTTTTGAATTTTATATTAGACGTCGGGCAGTAACGGAACAAACCGATAATTTTTATTTTTTTCCTTTCTCATCCTCCTTCAACCTATGGTGGCTTGAAATTGAGCCATAATGGTAGTTTTAAATTTTTTTGAATTTTTTTACTATTTTTTTGGAATTTTCTATTACGCTTTGGGTAGGAACGAAACAGAACGACAAGAGTTATTTTCTTTCTTTGTCTATGTTTTCCAACCTATTCTGGCTTTGAATGAAGCCATAATGGTATTATTTAATTTTTTTTAATTTTTTTGCTATTTTTTTAAAATTTTCTATTACGTGTCATGTATGGACGAAAGGAAACTATAATTTTTATATTCTCTCTTGCTCATCCAATTTCAACTGATTTTGGCTTGAAATGAAGCCATAATTGTTTTTTTTTTGTTTTTCGTAATTTTTTTCCTACTGTTTAGGAATTTTCTATAACTCGTCAGGTAGGAACGGAACGAAATGATAACTTTTATTTTCTCTCTTTCTTGGCCTTTTCCAAACTATTTTGGCTTCAAATGATGCCATAATGGTATTTTTTAATTTTTTTAATTTTTTTGCCTTTTTTTTAGCATTTTCTATTCCGCGTCGGGTAGGAATGGAACAAACCGATAACTTTTATTTTCTCTCTTTCTCGTTCCTTTCCGAACTATTTTGGCTGATAATCCAGCCGAAATGTGACTTTTTAACTTTTTTGAATTTTTTTGCAATTTTCTATTACGCGTCTGGTAGGAACGGAACAGATCGATAATTTCTATTTTCTCTCTCTCTCGGCCTTTTCCAACCTATTTTGGCTTGAAATGAAGAAAAAATGATATTTTTTATTTTTGAATTTTTTGGAATTTTATATTAGACGTCGGGCAGGAACGGAACAAACCGCTAATTTTTATTTTTTTCCTTTCTCATCCTCCTTCAACCTATGGTGGCTTGAAATTGAGCATAATGGTAGTTTTAAATTTTTTTGAATTTTTTGCTATTTTGTGGAATTTTCTATTACGCTTTGGGTAGGAACGAAACAGAACGACAAGAGTTATTTTCTTTCTTCTCGATGTTTTCCAACCTATTCTGGCTTGAATGAAGCCATAATGGTATTCTTTAATTTTTTTTAATTTTTTTTCTATTTTTTTAAAATTTTCTATTACGTGTCATGTATGGACGGAATGAAACAATAATTTTTATATTCTCTCTTGCTCATCCAATTTCAACTGATTTTGGCTTGAAATGAAGCCATAATTGTTTTTTTTTTTTTTTCGTAATTTTTTTGCTACTGTTTTGGAATTTTCTATAACGCGTCAGGTAGGAACGGAACGAAATGATAACTTTTATTTTCTCTCTTTTTGGCCTTTTCCAAACTATTTTCGCTTCAAAATTATGCCATAATGGTATTTATTAATTTTTTTAATTTTTTGCTTTTTTTCAGCATTTTCTATTCCCCATCGGTAGGAACGGAACAAACCGATAACTTTTATTTTTTCTCTTTCTCGTTCTTTCCGAACTATTTTGGCTGAAATAAATCAAGCCGAAATGTGACTTTTTATTTTTGAATTTTTTTGCAATTTTTTTGGAATTTTCTATTACTGCGTCTGGTAGGAACGGGACAGATCGATAATTTCTATTTTCCGTCTCTCTCTCGGGGCCTTTTCCAACCTATTTTGGACTTGAAATGAAGAAAAAAAAAAATGGTATTTTTTATTTTGAATTTTTGGAATTTTTTTTTTTGGAATTTTATATTAGACGTCGGGCAGGAATGGAACAAACCGATAATTTTATTTTGTCCTTTCTCATCCTCCTTCAACCTATGGTGGCTTGAAATTGAGCCATAATGGTAGTTTTAAATTTTTTTGAAATTTTTTTACTATTTTTTTGGAATTTTCTATTACGCTTTGGGTAGGAACGAAACAGAACGACAAGAAGCTATTTCTTTCTTTCTCTATGTTTTCCAACCTATTCTGGCTTGAATGAAGCCATAATGGTATTTTTTAATTTTTTTAAATTTTTTTGCTATTTTTTTAAAATTTTCTATTACGTGTCATGTACGGACGAAACGAAACTGTAATTTTTTATATTCTCTCTTGCTCATTCCAATTTCAACTGATTTTGGCTTGAAAATGAAGCCATAATTGTTTTTTTTTTTTTTTCGTAATTTTTTTGCTACTGTTTGGAATTTTCTATAACGCGTCAGGTAGGAACGGAACGAAATGATAACTTTTATTTTCTCTCTTTTTTGGCCTTTTCCAAACTATTTTG
>JAXUIC010000260.1:0-49094 GCA_035136125.1 Quercus rubra
ATCCTTAATACTTGGTGGAAAAATTATGTAATAATATTAACTTCATATTTTGATGATTTTCACATGATCTCTTAGAGCTGGTTAATACTTGTATTATTAGTTATGTTCACTCCATATACATATATGAATATTATGTTTCTTTCTTATGAATGTCAAAGGCAATCTGAGTTGTGGTTTTATTATCCCTATAAATTTGTGTAATAATTCTTAGTTCTGATCGGTTAAAAGCAATATACAATACATGATCCCTAGTTTTTCTTTAAGATCTCGTAGTGATCAATTCGTGAAGTGAATCAATATAAAAATAAAGAATTGTGTCTCTCCTTATCGATTTTGGAAGCGTGATATCAACTGTCAAAGATTCCAGACTCAAAGTCTTCATCATTCTTCAACCAACTGTATCAGTATTACCACTTGCTTGAGCAAAAATTATTAAAACAAGCCTCACCTGGATTGCATATCAAAATTTATGACCATTTTGGTTCTTATAAATAATAAAATTATTCATTTTATATAAACACCTCTTATTCAAAAAAAAAAAAAAAAAAATTGGGTTTGATAATCAAGAAAACTTGTAGGGGTCTCTATTAGCTTACCTTCTCACCCAATTGAAGGAACATGGAGGGAAGCCTAAGGAGAAACATTTTGCTTCAGCTATAATGCTGTGAATTCGCCAATGATCGAAGGACTAGCGCAATGATACAGGATTTTGATTTGCTCTCAACTTCAACCTCCGCCGAATTATGGTCTTTTGCTAGCAACACTGTCCAAAGCCTTTACTTCTGCTTGGTCAAGGATACTGGTGTAAGCCTTTTTTGTAAAAGCGAACACTAAGGTCTCTCTCCAATCCCTGGCAATAACCACAAGCACGAGTAGTCCTTGCCAACAACAATGTCACTGATGAGTTTAAATATACCAGGTTGTCTTGTGGCTTGATCCACTTGTTAACCCCTCTGGACCTACTCAAGCTTGAAATGTCCAGCTTCGTCTTTGAATGGTCAATACTTATACCATTCCTTTTAACTTTGAATCATCTACCTTATTGACCTTGGTATCCTTTTGGGTTTACCATTCCTCATACGCCAAACCATGGAGATTTAAACTAATGGTGAGCTTTAAACTATTGGCGTTTCAGGTTTTAAATTGGCACCTGGGCAATCCAAAATTTTAGAGATTACTCTTACTCTTGGAACCTGGGAAATTTGGGACAAAGCTATTTGAGCTGGGTGGCAACAGCTTGGGACGAATATGACCTGAGCTTGAGACTCTGGTTTCCCTGAGCTACGATTGAACGGCAACTAGTTTAGAATAGCTCAACTGCATCCCATAATTTCTAGTATTTATTCTGCATTTCAAAATACATCACTTCTATGCAAAATCTCAAAGATACTATGAGTTTTTCATAATTATTTAAAAATAAAACAAAAAACAAAATTTCCATGACAGAGATTCATGTAGACCCAACCTCCCTCCAGTATCCCTCCCCTGTTCCTCTCTTTACTCTTTTTTTAATTCTCCGGAAAGAACCCCCCATTCCCTACCTAACAATTACAACAAAAGAAAATAATAATAATATAATAAAAATAACAACACAAAACCTTTAGTGACCAACAAACCAAATACAAAGAGACTTGGTTAAAAATTTTATTTAAGAGAGATCACATGGGAATAGGAACACAGCCTTGCCACTAATTAATCATATGATAAACTCCATCTATTCTAAGTACCACTTTGAACCCTTATTTTGTATGCTTAGCTTCCAGCTTGCCCCTCTAGTATGACTGGGATCCATCGAGCCCCAAAGTTGCAGTCAGCCAATTACAAACTTCATCAGTTTCTTCAGGAATTGTATAGTGACCTAACCTGCATGCGACATTGAACAATAAGGAGACTTTAACTCTTTTTCTTTTTGTGGGGGAGGAGGATAGCTAAAAAAAGAGACTAAATATTGAAAGAAAAAAATTGTAGTCTTTTCTAAAGGTGTCTAAATACCCATTGTAAGTTCTAAATGTAAGATTTCGAAATCCAGCAGAACTTAAGTTCTCCGCTGATCTCTTCCCATGTTCATATGCAACCACCTCATCACCTGCAGCATGAAAATAAAATATCTTGATTTATATGAGAGCAATTCACTTTTGGTTTTTTCCCAACTGAGATCTGAGATCTTTCCTATAATCCTTTTTATAATTCTAAGGGTCAGGAGTCCTTTGAAAATAGCAGTTCAACCCAAGAAGCATCTTTTATCAATCAACAAATGAAATCATGGTTCAAAAAATATAGAGAATTAGATGTCTACTACACAGATTTATCTTTACCAAACCAAGAATTAACTACATGATAGGTCAAGACAATCTATTCCATCCCCACAGGTCAATTAAGAAAATTATTTTAGTCAGAAACTTTTTACAATGGAAACGCTAGAACTGTTTCTGAATGTATGTAGGAAAGGAAACTATATGGGAGCCCAATGCTAGAAACATTCTATATATCAATTATCATGAGTGCCAATAAAGCCAGGTTGACTAAGTTGTCATGCATATTTAAGTTGCAATTTTCTCTCATATTGGGTGGACTTAACTAAATAAAACCACCGTGATTATGACCCCCATCCCCTCTTTTTTCTTTTATTAGCGTCGCTTGACGTGCTTGAGGAAAAACAATGCCGTACTCAAATTACATGTTAAAATTTGACAAAAGCCAAAATACATATGCTGAACTGTATGGTCAAGGTATATCAAGAAATTTTGCTTGATGAAGACCAAGACATATGGAACATAATTTTGCACAATCAAGATACATCAAGAAATTTAGCTAGATGAAGACATTCAGATGGATTACCGAGTGAAAAAACTGGCAATGAGACATTCGTGATAACTCAACTATATGACTTTAAAATGAAAGCTCCAATAAAGGTACATGCACATGTATCTGTGCATACTTGTGTGCATCTATATCTGCAGGTCTATTAGAAAGAGAAAGGACAGAGAGAGAGAGAGAGAATGTATTCCCCCCCCCCCCCCCCCCAAAAAAAAAAAAAAAACAGAAACAGTTCCATTATAAAGATAGATTATTTGTAGTATTTGATTCTGAGATTGACCCCTAAGCACATTTAACAAATCACAACTTTTTTAAAAGGTTGAAACTGATCTTTTACATCATCAAATAAGTGTCTCAGCAACTTGGTGGCTCCTCAACATGATTATAAATGGAAGGAATGGCTAGCTTAAGTGTTTCCATTACCATAAATTAACAAAAAATAGAATAAAAAAATTCCAAGTGAAAAATGAATTAAAACCATATTACAGAAATCTGATAGATGAATATGTATACCTAGGCCATGGCAGAGAAAAATGGGTAATGATGCTGCACGCCTTGCTGCCTCATGTGATCCCTCCATTCGGTTCCTCAAGTTCCTAGAAAACATTAGTTGATACGCTGAATATATTGCTTACTAACAAAAGAGCATGTGGATGATTGAGTTTACAAGTTGGTGTCTTGGTGTGTTACGTGTTTTTCAGTGTACATATGATAGAAGCCAAACCTTGAACATGGGAGCCAGCCACTTAGACCAACAATTGCACTTAGATTGACTGGATAAAGGTTTCCATTCCCATAATTTCCTGAAACAAGGCATATAGCAGAATAGAGCGCAGTTGCAGCACCCATACTGAAGCCCCCAACACCAAGTTTGACTGTCCAGTAATGATAAAATTACATAAGCTAGAGTAGTAGTAATACAACAACAACAAATCCTTAGTCCTAAATTTTTTGAGGTCGGCCACATGGATATGATAACAAGACTCTTACATAGTTACTGGTTTACAAGGTTTATATAGCAATACTCAGCTCCAATCTATGTGCTTCTCAGAAGTACAAACCAACCCAGTATTTATCCCCCAAATTTTTTATTTTTCTATTTATAAAAAGGGTACAAATACACTGAAACCCACCCCCACCCTTATTTCCATCCAGGAACTCACCTGAAAGGTTGTGATTGCACACCTACCCTCCCTCAAATTGTCACATATTAAATAACTGTTTTGCCCCTAGTCTAATTATTGTGTTGAAATATTATAGTAAAATACTGAAGCATTTATTCTTTTAATTGGTGACAGACTGAAGGATACAACAGTAACCCTGTGGCCTTCACCTATCCAGACAACCTTGACAGAAAAAGTAACATTTTCATAGGCCTCTCAAATTATAGAGGACAGGGTTAGAACACACAACAATAAGAACAGTGGAAAAGGTTGAAAATGATAAAGTGGTTGAAGTATCTTGTAATAGCTAAAAACTTAATTTTGATAGAAGATTATGCCTTGTTATAAATTTTAGAAGAGAAAAACCCTTGGGGAGAAAAAGACATAAATATACCAAAAGTAAATGAATTACACATGAATCACAAAGAAACTTTCTGCACTCTTGTAGCATGCTAGGCGTCAATTTATATTCCCTAAATCACCACATCCAAATATATCTTTACAATTTTTAGTACTATCTGGACAAACAAGTGTAGCCAAACAACTGAGGAAATCATAGAGTAAGATTCCTAGACTCATCAAAAAATAAAAAATAAATAAAGATTCCTAGGAAAGCCTAATAAACCCTGATTGTGAGGAAGATTTTCATTTTTTTAAGGAGTACAATGGACACCCCCATAAAATTTATTCAAATTATTTCACTTTATGTTTTGCTTAGCATACAGTTAGGTTTTACAACTTGTTTTAGCAGTAGATAGGCATTATGATATGGAGACAACACAAATAAGAGAGAAAGGAGAGGAAGGGGGGGAGGGTTTCCTGTTGAAAAAGATGACGATAAACCAATGACAGAGCCAAGACTGAGAGTTAGGGGGGCCGGGTCTGCTGTTGGCTATGTGCGGCAGCTTCGACCTCTAACTCTAGTACTACTTAGCCGTTTGAGGGATTTTTTTTTTTTTTTTTGTTGGTGTGTGTGACTTTGATCTAAATTTTGGGCTTGTATATTTGTTTTAGATTTTAGATCTATTGACTTTTTTATGGTCTTTACGAGGAGGAATGCTAGAGCCACAAACTTTTTTACAAATTGTTGACGTAGTGAGTGGATATTGACAGTCAAAAAGTGGTGTAAACAGTGGGCCAAGGGCGAATCAATATAAATTTTCTACCTCAACGGTTTGTAAAAATGTTGTAAAAAAGTTTATGGCAATAGCATTACTCTTAAAAGAATTAATGATATTATTAAAGGGGGCAAAGTGTAATTTTATAGAACAAAATCGTTAAAATTAGAACCCCAAGTATATACTAATATATATATATATATATATTTTTTTTTGGGGGGGGGGGGGCATTCCCCCCTTATCAAAGCTTGCCTCCGTCCCTGCAATAAACCATATAGGCTCATCCACTTGGTGTAAAAACACTGCTAGCGTATTTCAATGCCACAAAAAATGACATGAACTCATAGACAACCAAGATTAACAACTGAAAGCAGAAAACTAAGGAGCATAATCACAATTTAATATTAATGCATAACTCGCAAATGCTGATAAATGAAAAATTAGACAAATAAGGTCACTGATATACTGCTATAAAACTGTGGGCAACCAGGTGATAAAATGATAAAAAGATCAAAGTAATTTGAACTTGACTTTCTTACACTATAAGGGGGGAAATTGAATGAATCTTTCACATGGTTCTCCCAAACTTCAGAACTCTTTGTTTTTCCAGCCTACTGAATACATAAAATATTATACATGCATACATACATACATACCTCCTATATCTTAAAATCCTTTACGTTTATTTCATATAACTAAAAGAAGAGAGCATTCAAAGCTAGTGAGGATTAAAGGAGAAACCTACTATCAGCAGGCTCTGTTGACAATAGGTTGGCAACATGTGCTGCTGAAGCATCTAATCCCTCCAAATCATCAGGGGCGTCTTCTGAAAAATCTCCTACGTCAAACCCTGATATAAATCACCAAAGCACTTTAAATTGTATCATTTAGAGTTGCAAATAGAAAAGGGAACTGAATCAGACATAAAATTCTTGAGACACAACTAACATAAGTTACTGGATAACTAATTTTTTCGCACACACTGATGGAATAATAAAACTTGCAATCAGCAAGAATTTCATGGTTTGTTATCATAAGAAAAAAAAAAGTGAGGTTTCTAAAAGATGTAGATCTTACAAGCAGTGCAAGGAAATCCACCAAATAATCGTACTGGCCGAGTAGGAGCAGTGGGGCAAATCCATTTTATCTAAAACATTAATTTGAATAGAAACAAATAATTAGCACTCTTTTAGATGTTCAAAGAATTAGGGCTGCTATGCATGTTTCATTTGCATACGTTGAGAAACTACTAAAAAAATTGAAAAAGCCTACTTATTTCTTACATTTGGAAGAGGAAGGGTTTCCAAGAGCTGGGACCAGCTGCAAAACAAAGCAAAGATAGAAAATTCACCTTAGCCACTATTGGCTACCTTCATCTCAACTGATAACATACTTGGTAGAATAACAAAATGATAAAATTGAATTGATAAGAGCATTTCCAGAACATCTCAAGAAATTTGAAAGCCATACAACCATCTAATAAACACCCAATAAAATCATATTAACTATCTAACCATGGGACCACTTACAACGTTGAGAACAGGCCTTAACAAAAAATGTTATAAATCAGAATATATGCCAATATAAATGCTTCAACTCAAACTGGTTTCAACATATTTTAGAAATTTAAGAATTATTTACTTAAGCATTAGAATTATACATACCATTAATGAATAAAATATTTATGTAAGTTTAAAAGGACAACCAAGCTAGTGAAGAAGTGGTCCCCGTTCTAGGCTATGGCATATATAGTTTTTGGATTCAAGGCTTCCCAGCATAGCTTAGAATCAAAAAGAGACAATAGAAGAAAACGACAGCTAGACATTTTTTTAAGTTGATGGCACCATACACTCCCCCATCAAATCAATCAGAACGAGAATCTTCTAAAAGGAAAATTGAACTAAAAAACTTAATAAAACAACAAACTTTCTTCAGCATAACAGGACAAGACATTGACATTCTCTTACTCCCTTTGATTTTAGTACAATACAAGTCCGCCACTATTAAAAAATGGATGACTCAAACCAGATGCTACTAAAAAGCATGGAATAAATATATTCATATAGATGATTATTAAATCTCAAAAATTTGAATCTCATAAGTATTGATCCATGCACGTTCAAAGAAGCATTAATGAGCAAAAGCCCGATAGTAATACCACATGTATAACGTTGAAATGACAAGCCATAACTCAAGTACATGTATGACTTTCAAATCCACTTATTAAACAACTTATAACACACTAAGTGTTTCCTCAACCAAGAAAAAAAAAATTTAAAATTGGAAACTAGTAAAGAGAAGGACCATCTCAAAACCATTATTGCATAATTGATACTGTGAGCAAGGATAGATTTCAATATAGAACTAACTTTAATACCTTGAGCCCTTATCACCAAGGCCATGTAGCCAAACTATAGTAGCCTGGTGCCTCCCTTTGGGCCTGACCACATGGGTCCTTCCAAACTCAAATGTCCTTGTAGCAGTTCCACTAACTGAGACATTGGAGCAACAAAGTTAAAACTAACAAACATGTTTGATTCATAGGTACACATTAGCAGGTGAAGAAAACTGACCAGAACCTGTACTGGAGCTACTGTTGCTCATTATTCTTTATCACTCAAATGTTTGCACAGTGCAAGCCACTTGTTGCAATGGTTAAGATAAGCTCCTGCAATGAAGACAAGCAACCTTGACCACCTCTACTTATACCCAAATGGGAGGGTGAAAATGGAAATAAAACCCATCAATCAATCTGCATCAACTATAGTTGTTTACACCAGTTCTACTTCTACACCATCTGAAATCTATTAAAAAACTAATAGAAAGTGAAAGGCACCTAAAAAAGGGGCTGAGATAAAATAAAGTGGCCCAAAAGGCATGAAGTTTTTATGTGCAAAGAATCCACAGCACACCAATGCAGAAAAAATAGACTAACAAAGCTATTAGTTTGCAATGCCCAGAGTGAGGGAATCTATTCTGTAGACAGTAAGTAAAGTAAAGCACTTCACCCAAACCAAAAAATCCCAAGAATAATATCCCATATAATTAAAAAAAACAAAATTTTATCTATACTTCCAACTCACATACACACACAAAAAGCATTCAACTTTTTTAAGTATATTTTGATGAATGACAGATAACCATTAAAACTAACAAAAACCAGAAAATTGAAATATTCACAGGGCCAATGAGATAATGGAAGTGGCATGTATGTAAAAGATCTGATAAAAAAACAAACATCTATAGTGAGAGAGAGAGAATATAGGAGGTGAAAAGGCAAAGTGGGGTTTAAGCTTTTTGAGTTTTTGTACCAACCTGGTGTGGAACCAACCTAAAACCAAATGGGCTTTTTAGCTTTTCAGACTTTGATTTGAGCTAGCTAGGCTTCCCACAACTTTTCTCTCACCTTCTTTTCTTTTGTTTGTTCTAGTTCATACTACTTCACCAAAGACCCCCCTACAGCTACAGGAACAGGGTACAAAAAAGCTAGAAATTCCAAAAGACAAGGTCATTTTCTTACTAGTAACCATATGACTAAACTACCCTTCGTATATGGTCATTTTCTTACAACTACTCTATCTGTATGACTAAACTGCCCTTCAGATATGTGCACGTTTGCAAATCTTTTTTATTTTTATTTTTTATTTTATATAAATATCAGTCCCATAGGGGCTAGGGCTGAGGTGTGGCTAGATCGGGGGTGGCCCTCTCTGTCTCACTTCACTTCACTCGAAATACACCATTCAGGCATTCACACTCCCACCGACCAGTAAGTGAGATTCAATGCAAAGATTTGAATTTCGTTTTGGAAACCGTTCTCTAGACAAGCTCTACTAAAGAGGAATATTTCGGTACTGATATGTATCAGATATGTTTCAAGATTTTCGTTATTTATATAAGTAAAAAATTTAGTTTTTTAATTTTTACTTAGATCAATTAGTAAAGTTTAGTATTGTCGAATAAAAAATTTAAGTTTTAAACATTGTTTATAGAAAAAATTGATTGGTATCTTTGGCCTCAAGAGCAAAAGAAGGTGGGGCTAGGGGACCATGGCATCCTTAACTTTCTAAAAATCTTCCCTACTTCTTGTATTTTGGGTAATACACACACATATATATATTGACATAAATTTAAATAATGCTCTTAAGATTTTTAAAACATGTAATGCATTTTTATTCCCTTTAATTACTCTTATATTGCACATAACTGATTTAAATCAAAATGTATATAATGTATACCATACGTAATATAATTTAATTATGTTTTATTCTTTATTAAATTGATTTGTATATTCTTAGACATGTCAAGAACTCTTTTTTTTTTTTTTTTTTTGGTAAAGATGTAAAGACTTACTTGATGTAAATATTTTTGTTCATGTAAGAAAATATCATATGCTAAATCAAAATTACAAACATTCTTCATATATAAGCAGTAAATAAATATAATATATATGTGTGTACGCGCGCGCGTGCGCGTGAATAATTCTTTGGATTTAATTTTTATTATATATTTAGCTTGGCCTTCTTTGAAAAATTTTATCGCTTTTCCATTGCTTCACCTGATAATGAAGAACAATTATCATGGAATGGAATAGAAAGAACAAAATGGAATTCAAAAGATTGATTTGATCTCAAAACACGGGAAGTCATCAACATGGTACTCAATTTTCCCACATAATAATAGAAAATAGATCTCACTAATCAAATTAATGATGAGATCTACCACATTTATGTGAGAAGAATGTATATCATGTCACCTTACTCCAAAAATACCATGTCATTATATTCAGAGAGTACTAATAATTTTCTCATCCTTTTATATAGTTTAGGATGGGCTTGTAAATAATTTCTTAGCTGTTGAATTCAACCCTAAGGCACTTATAATATCTCTCAATTCACACATGATAAATATGAGTTATCCGGATCAAGTTAACTAGGGACGGAACCACCCTTGGACTTGCCCCTCCTAGATTTTTTAAAAAAATATTATTATATATATGTGACATTTTGTTTCTTTTAACAATGTCATTGATTCTTTTAAGGGTAATGCAATACTCACAAACTTTTTTATAACATTTTTACAAATTGTTTTGGTAGCAAATTTTTATTGGTTCATATATAGGCACACCACTCATATCATTTTTTTACTTACTAGTAACCACTTATCACATCAGTAATTTATAAAAAAAAAAACTTGTAGTTCTAGCATTTTCATCATTTTAGTGACCACAAAAAAATTTATAAATCTAAAATCTAAAACAAAATATACAAGCCAAAAAAAAAAAAAAAAAAAAGCTCAACAACAAAAATTACTAGTAAAAATAAAAACAAAATTAAGCTTAATTAACTAATTTTATCCAAAATAGATAACCCTGCCCTTTAAAAAATTCGAAACAAAAATAATTTTGTTCTTACCCACCAAAAAAAAAAAAAAACTCAACAGCTAAGTAGTAGAATCAGAGGTTTAAAACTACCACATACAGCCAACAATAAAACTGTCCCCCTAACTCAAAGTTTTGACTCCATTCCTAAAGTTAACCATAATAAGAAATAACTTTATCTTCGATTCACTGCTTAAGTAATTTCAATATCTCAGCTTCTGTTTTTCTAGCAGTAAAGTGTAGCAATCTTACCCAGAATTCAAATTAGAAGAAATTATGTGGTAGACATGCCATATTAATTATGTCATTTCATTTGTTTTCTTGTAGAGATTTGTTAGACATCTACATGCAAAAAGTGGCAAACAATTGAAAGATTCACTTGGCAATCAATGCTCGACAAATCGTAGTGCTATATTGTCATTTGACAACATATTTTTTTCTATGATTACCAAAGCTTTATTGGTTCTCATATTATAAAATGGAGATCACGTTTTCTAATTTTCTTTCGACCATGAAAAGGGTTTTGCTCGCATGTAGGAAAGAGAAGGAAGGCTTTTTCAAAATTGGCTTCTCCACTTTCATTTTAATTTGTGGTGAGAATTATGAACCAGTGCTCCACTTCACAAGTCACAACCCAAATCCCAATAGCTCCCCCAGATCCCCTCTCTTATTATTATTATTATTTTTTTCGTAAGATTTGAATTGTACAAATTTGTAAATTATAAGTCATAAATATTAATTATTATTTATAATTCATTAATAATCTAAATAGTCTATTTTTAATAAAAATTATAGTATATAATTATAATTTAACGTAGATTTATAAAGGATTAAAACAAAAATTAAGCATATTATTTATTATATATGGGAAAAGAATAATTTAGCACAAAAAAAAAAAAGGTTAATTCATGAACATGTTCAAGTTTGTTCAGTATGAAAATAGATTAAACTTACACATATAATCTAATTTGGTAATAAGCTCGGGCTCAAGTCATATTCAAAATAAAATTAAATAAACAAATATAAATTATTAATATTTGGTTAAGCTCGGCTTGTATATGGCCCTATTATGTGTGAAATTGTTCCAACACTATCTTAAGATTTATAGTTTACTTTTATTATTAACTAGCGTATAACCCGTGCATATGTACGGTACAATTAAAAAATTACAATTACACACATATATGGATTCAAACTATACTCTCTCTCTCACTTTTATTTTTAATTTCTTTTTAATTTCTTTCGAATATACACATGAGTTTACTCTTTCTTTTTTTCTTTTTTGGTTTATTGAGTTTTCAATGATTTATTTATATATACCTTTCGTTTTTTGCACCTCATTAACTCACCTAGAACAAAAACTTTAAAATTTTAAATAGGACACGTGGTGCAAAATTAGACAACAATTGGAATTCAATTTAAAACCTAATTGGATCTTCTTTCAGCTTTACCTATGCATGGATACACTTAGGACTGTGCAAACCTTCACCGAAACCGACAAGACCAACCGGCACTGACCTTCCCACACCACCACTACCACTGACCGACGGAGTTGATGCCGGCGATTGGAACATGAATGGAGTTCCGATGCTAATGCGATGAAGATATTGGAGAAGGAAATCCAGCACTGAGTGAGAGCCGAACCAAATCGATGAACAAATATAGTTTGCTTTTGATGTTACAGCTTCGTTTACCCAGTATCCTTTTTTAATTTTTTTTTACTAAAACGTCGTTGTATTGGTATTATTATTAAAAAAAACAAACACACACAACACACACACACAGAACGGCATCATTTTATGCTAGGTTTTCAGATTTCCCTAAGTATAAATTCATTGTATTCTCTCTCATAACCCTTAACTCTCTCTCTCTCGCTCTCACCTCTAGCCTCTCGTCGACCTAATGTCTCGCCTCTGAGCTCTCGCTGCTTGGCACAGCTGGCCTCTGCAGCAACAGCAGGCGCTCATATTCATCGGCTCATTGTGGGCCCACGGCAAACCACCGGTAAGCCATAAGCTCCTTTCCTCTCTCACCTCTCGGATGCACACTTATAAAAAACCAAATCCTGTGTTATAGTTTTGAACCATTTTGGCAATGTAAATAGTTAAATACCAAGAACATGTTTATGACAGCAAGTTTTGCATAAAACATTGTGGGATAAATGAGTTTTATTGAGTTACATTAATTTATGATTTTGGTACTCAACAATCCAAGAGCAAAATTTGTGCACATATGAAGTCGTCTGAACTCTAAAGCCCGTGGCATAACAGTATCGGATTCCTTCTTGCTCTCTTGCTTATAGTTATAATGCTTGTCATCTGAACTTCCAGTAAAGATATTTATCCAATTAATGTTGTCATCCATCTCAGATTGTGAGTAAAAGTAGCAACTTGCAAAAAAATTTAGAGGTATATTCTATGAAGCATGGGTGCGTTTCGGGACTCGAGTGCAGGTGCAGGTACGGGTGCGGGACTCGGCAATTTTTGAAAAAGGTGGGTGCGGGTGCGGCGGGACTTGGCGATTAAAAAAATTATTAAAAAATATTTTTATATATATTGCTAAGCATACTTTTTCACATTATATAAACATATACCAAATTTAAGAGTAATAGTAGATAATAACTAAAATATGATGTTCATAAATTAAATACAACCCACAAGATTGAAAGACAGCTGAACTTTGGTGTTTGGAGTGACTGAGTGGTTGTCTAGCTGAGTGTCTCACAGCCACAGGGGAGACGAAGAGTAGAGACAGAGGCAGAAGAGGCGAGAGCATAGAGAGAGTGAGAGACGAGTGACGGAGTGAGAGAGAGTCAGAGAGCTTAGTGTTTGGATGAAGTGAGCTGAACTGCTGAAGTATGGTATGTTATTAAGCTCAAACAATGCATTTAGCACCTTTTTTTTTTTCTTTTTTTTTTTTTTGAATTTCGGCCTGAATCAGCCATTTCGGAATCAGCCAGTTTCGCCCGATACAGCCTAAGTCAGCCCGATTCAGCACGAATCGACTGAAAAAATTTAAAAAAAAAAAAAAAAAAGTGGCCGAACGCGGCAGGCAGGCGACATCCCTCGCATGTCGCGTCAGATGCGGTTACGGCTCCTCTGGCGCCGCATCCGTGCTTTCTAGGGTATATATTTCCAAATAGAGCTAGATATGAGTGATTTGCAGAGGGCCCACTCCTCTCTCACCTCTCGGCAAAAATAAAGCCAAAAGCTTATCATGTTTTTTAATTTTATCACTTTTCGGCACTTGTTTGAGTTTGAGTCATACTCATCTAGCTTGTAGAATTCTTTTTCTCAAAAAAAGAAAAGAAAAGAAGCTTGTAGTATTCTTTTTGGGAAATAGATATAGTACATAATTTTCTTAAAGAATAATTTCAGTCACATGCACAAATGGTTATCGTGTAGTTAATTTATTTAGTTAGTTTTTAGTTAATGGTAATACGGTACATAATCTTCTAGTTATTTTTTTTAATAACCACCTAATATTCTACCCCCAAAATGTTTTTTTTATCAATTTTTCAGCACTTGTTTGTCGCAGTCTACTAAGTAGTAAGTACTAACATTTTTTTTCTTCAGCATTTTAATTTTTGAGAGAGACAAGATTGAAAGAGTTCACACTGTCAATTCTTCACCAAGAGGTAATCACTAAACACTAATCACTCATTATATTCAACATTTTCATTTTAAATTTTTAGTACTTAATAACAACTGCTTTAAGTTTATATATATTAATTAATTTTTATTTTATATTTATATTGAGAATAATATGATGAATTCCCTGTTAATATTAGTGACATGAATTGTTGAGTAATGACTAATGATTGTTAGTCTATTATTGTTGCCTTATTGTAACTAAATTGATTAGTTATTGCTATTATTGGATATGTTTATGACATTCATTGATTGAAAGTGAGCTATTTGATATTATATTTGCTAAAAAATTATAATTTGACATTGTCGTGGAAACTTTTTTTTTTTTGATTGGTTGGAAATTTTTTTATTAGATGGATGTCAATGCTCCGCTTGGATTTGGTGCCCCTAAGGACCTTAACCCACCTCCTTTTGACCCTAATCCACCTGAACCTGCAACACCAATTGGTCTTGGTGCATCACTTCCCCTACTATCACCTAAACAAGGTGGTAAGGACCCATCTATAGTATGGTAGCACTTCATTAAGTTGGCTGGTCTTGATCCCAAGAAGCCTAGGTCTGAATGCAAGTATTGTAAAAATCAATATAATTGTCATGGTCAGACAATGGTACTTCGGGCATGTTGCAACATATGAACGTGTGTAAGAAGTGGCATTTTCCTTGTGATGATAAACAAAAAACTTTGTCTTTTCCAAGCTAAGAGGGAAGGGGAAAGTAGTTCAAATGTGTTAGTGGTTGCAAACTATAGTGAAGAAAAGATAAGGTTGGCGTTGGCAAGGATGATCATTATTGATGAATTTCCTTTCAAATTTGTGGAGTTTCAAGACTTTCAAGAATTTATGGAAATAGTAGAGCCTAGGTTTCCTATTCCCTATCGCAATACCATTGCAAGAGCTTGTATGAAGATTTATTCTAGTGAGGTGGATATTTTGAGAAGGGCTTTTGTTGGGAAACGAGTTTGTGTGACAACGGATAATTGGACGTCCATATAAAACTTGAACTACATGGTAGTCATCACCACTTCATTGATGGGGATTGGACATACCAAAAGAAAATCTTGAACTTTTGCCCTATAACTAATCACAAAGGAGACACCATAGGTAGAGCGGTTTGAGTCATGTTTGTTGAAGTGGGGTATAAACCGGTTGTTTACAATTACTGCGGAAAATACTAGCTCTAATGATGTGGCAATTGATTATGTGAAGAAGAAAACAAAAGAAAGATATAGTAGTATATTGAGTGGTGAGTTCATGCATATGCGTTATTGTGCGCATATCTTGAATTTGATAGTGCAAAATGGGTTGAAGTCCATTCATGAATCAATTGCTAAAGTTCGGAATGCAGTGCGATATTTGAGAGTCTCTCCCGCAAGGTTTGAGAAGTTTCAAGAATGTATTGAAAATGAGAAATCAAAGCCAAATGTTTGTTGTCCTTTGATGTGCCAATAAGTGGAATTCCACTTATCTCATGTTAGATTATGCTTTGAAATTTGTGAGAGTATTTGATAAGTTGGAAGAGGAGGATGGGCATTACAAACTTTATTTTGTGAAGCGGATGGGAATAGGAAAAAGCCCATTAGTCCTCCTAACTATCTTGATTGGGAAAATGTCAAGACCTTTGTGAAATTTCTTGGCATATTTTATGAGGCGACACTTAGATTTTTTGGGTCCTTGTTTGTCACTTCTAATATATACTTCCATTAGCTAATTAGCATTGAAGATCAATTGCAACAGTTGTGTAATGTTGATGGGGATCAATGTTTGTTGTCCTTTGATGTGCCAACAAGGTGGAATTCCACTTATCTTATGTTAGATTGTGCTTTGAAATTTGTGAGAGCATTTGATAGGTTGGAAGAGGAGGATGGGCATTACAAACTTTATTTTTGTGAAGTGGATGGGAATGGGAAAAAAACCCATTGGTCCTCCTAACTATCTTGATTGGGAAAATGTCAAGACCTTTGTGAAATTTCTTGGCATATTTTATGAGGTGACACTTAGATTTTTTGGGTCCTTGTTTGTCACTTCTAATACATACTTCCATGAGCTAATTAGCATTGAAGATCAATTGCAACAGTTGTGTAATGTTGATGGGGATCCATTTTTAAGGAATATGGCGGTAGAGATGAAAAAAAAAATGATAAGTATTGGGTCAATACAGATAATATTAACTTGATGCTTTTTATTGTTGTTCTTGACCCAAGGTATAGATTGAAGTACGTCAAGTTTTGGTTTAGAGAGTGGTATGGAAAGGAAAAGGGGGATGCGATGAGCTCTAAGGTTTATGATGCATTGAAGAGGTTGTATGTGGAGAGAGTGGGTCAAAATGGAGCTTCGAGTTCTAGTGGTAGTGGTAGTGGTGCTTCATTATCTAGGGACTCTAGGCCTAGTGTTGGTAATGCTTCATTGTTTGATCGCATTAAAAGCTATAATAATAGGTTTAAGCAACACTTGGCAGACGAGGACAATGTGGAAAGCAAATTTGAGTTGGATAGGTATTTGTTGGAATCTTCTGAGGACCCTAATATGGAAGATTTTGACATCTTGATGTGGTGGAAAATGAATTCTTCTAGATAGCGAGTTCTTTCCCAAATTGCCCGTGATGTGTTGGCTATTCCTATCTCTGCAATTGCATTCGAGTCTGCTTTTAGTACAGAAGGGCGTGTTTTGGATTCGTTCCGTAGTTCACTATCTCCTAATACATTTGAAGCCCTTATTTGTACCCAAAATTGGTTGAATGATACAAAGAAAAAAAAGACCAATAAAGTTTCGAGAGTGCATGGATATTGTGGAGGATATGGATGGTTTTGAGATTAACACTGGTAAAATATATATATGTTCATTTTGTTTGTTGTATGTATCAATTATTCAATTGTTTATTTATTTGCTTGATGCTTAAGAATCATTTTGTTTTGAATGAGATTGTAGAAATTGTATTGGTTTGCCCAATGCCTATGGAGGAGGATCTAAGCACCGTTGTGTTGGATGATGATGAGTGATGTGCTACTCTTTGCTTGGAGTTAGTCAGTAGTTAGTATTATTTAAGTATACTTGTTATTATCATTCGTTTGTGTTAATTATAAATATTTTATTGTTCATAAATGTTTTATTGTTATTAACATATGTTTATTTTGTTTTGTTTAATATTTTGTAAGAGTTCTAGAATGATGCATAGTACACAGACTTACTGAACAAAGGACTTACAAGAATTAGCATTCTTTTACCTATATGCTAATTATATTTGTACATGTTATTGGTAGTGGACTTTTCACTAATAATAGTTATTTAGGTATTCATGGGTGGGATTATCATTGGGGGATATAAGCAATTAGCATTCTTTTGCCTCAATGCTAATTTAATTTGTATATCTTTTTTTGGCATTTGTGGATAGTGACAAATAATTTTGTAATACGTTATTAAGTGGATATATTAACTCTTATTATTATTGACACTAACACACACAGTGACACTAATGATATTATATGCTACATGATAGTATTTTGGGAGTTGAACTTTTATTGTGGCAATTTCAAAATATTTTGCATGGTGAACGAAATGAAAAAATTTGGATAGTTTGTCATGTGTGAAAATGTGAACAGATTGTTTATTTGGGAGTTGCTCTTTGTTGTGTAAAAAATTTTGGGAGTTGCTCTTTGCTATGTAAAAAATTTGCATAGATTGTTTTTGTGAATTAAATGATGAAATTTGGATCATTATTGTAGATTTTGGGTGAATAGATTTTTGCACAGATTGTTTATGTGAGCCATATTTTTGCACAGGTTTTGGGTGAACATGTTGTTCACGTGAGCCAATTTGGATCATTACTGTTTGCACAGATTTTTTGCATAGGTTTTTGGTGAACAGATTGTTCATGTGAGCCAATTTGGATCATTATTGGTTGGGTGAATAGATTATATATATATATATATAAAAGAATTTTTAATGTTTCAAACCGACCAAACCGATTAAACCAAGCCGATTGAACCGCACCGCTATAGGTCGAAAAACCGACTCTAATCGGTATGCATCGGTTTTAATTATTACAAAACCGATTCCTATCAATTCGATAACAAATTTGAGAAAAAATCGAGCCAACCGAACCACGTACACCCCTAGATATACTTAAAAATATACAATAAAATGCATAATATAATTCCTATATACATAATTTAAATACTATTGATAGTCATTTTTATATTTTGTTAACTCTTTAAAAAAATTTGTAAGGATATTATTAGGTATAAAATGTAAATTGTCCATTTAAAAAAAAAAAATTTATTGCGAAGCATTTAAAATATATATATATTGTGTAGCATTTTTTTTTTTACAATTCATTTATTCTAGACTTTTTGGTTTTGTACTTAATAACTCACTTGGATGAATATTTATAATGTGGTCCCAGATTTGATTCTAAAATTAAGAAATAAAACTCTTTAAGAATAAATCATTTAAAACACATAGCGCAAAATTTGAACTATAATTTGGAATTTTAATTTGAGTTTCTCTCGGTTTCATCTATTATTATTGTTGTTGTTGCTGTTGTTGTTGTTATGATATATATATATATAATGACTAGTATGAGCAAGATTTTAGTGGAAAATTAGATGCATAACACGAAAGGGCTCGCCGACTCTCCGTACCCGGCCCCCACAGAGACTTAGTGAAAGGAGAATGAAAATTATGAACTTATCAACTTTAGAAAATCTTTTTGGTCGTTGATGATGAAGTCAAGTAGTCTTTGGCTATGGAATAATAATCATGAAACAGAAGTAAGACATTGAAACAACTTTCCCCTACTTTGTGGCCTTAATTATTTAATGCATGAACACCATATGCCGATGCCACTATTAACTATGTCTAAGACTCTAATACCATTAAGAATTTGATCTATTGCCTATGAATGGCTCAGAATAAAGACTATACAAAAAGTTTCAGATGATTTTATACGTATTTTATTTGAAAAAGCCTGGTGTCACAACAAAATGCACAACTTGTGCCACAACTTATCTATGTGGCAAGTTGTTGTTGGTGGAAGGGTGCCTCACATGCACCCACCATCACCCCTCCACTAACCACAACTTACCACATGGGCGAGTTGTGACACAAATTGTACCTTTTGTTATGGCATTAGAACTACTCATTTTATTTGGTGCATTTTTGGAGTTTAATACTAATGCAGCATTCCACATGTACATGTTCACCACAATCCGGGTGACATCTTTTCAAGGTTTCAAACGTTCAAATTTAATATGCCACTTGCTGTACAAAGCCATAAGAGCTTTTCAGTGGACTCGTGTGTGACGTCAAGATTTATAGTAGGAGCCAACCATGCCAAGATTTCGTCACATCTATAATATTGATAGTGGGGTTTTAAAAAGATAGAAAAGATTGATCGGTACAAAGTGGAAGGATTATCTTTGACAGCACGATTTTGGAGCCTAGAATTTCTTATGCTAAATGATAGCTTTTCTATAAAACAAACATTTTCATTTGTTGATTTATGACATCTTTATTCACGTTGAAAACTAAAATGAGTATGAAAGTAAGAAATGTTAAGAGTCTTGTAATTTAACTTATTAACATTTTTTGTTGTTCTCTTTGTTTGTTACTTTATTTCAGCAATAATGTTTATAGAAAATAAGTTATTTTGTAAAAAGTATTTTCAATATATAAAACTATATCATTTTCCTATTATTGGTAGCAACCTTAAATTAGTTGAAAAATAATCTTCTAACTTCTCTTATTTAGCTTGTTGTGAGATAGAATTGTTTTCAAAAATATTTAGTGGAAACCAATCTCTAGAAAAAAAGTCATACTTATCTATTGACCAAAGATAATTTTCTTTTGACTTTTTTTTTTCTTGATATTACTAAACACTAAAAAATATTAAAAAAAAAACTATCATATACAAGATTTCCATCAAAACAAATGGAGAATGAAGACATTTAAGGTTTAATTCTCTCTCACCTAAATATCAAATTATAAAAAATAAAATAAAAAACCTTTAAAGCATTCTATTTTGTTTGTATGATGGATATGTCTTAAATTAGATATTTTATAAGTTGAGGTTACTTTTATTCAACTCCTAATGTGCAAGGATTGAGTTAGGATTTGATCTCGAGAGAGCCAAAGCATGAAATAATTCTTTTTACCATTCAAGAATAAGGGAAGAAAATATACAAAATAGATAATTATTACTACATTTCAAATTAAACCATTTATCACTCTTGAAAAAAAAAAAAACATTTATCAAAATGGAACTCGCTATTTTTTAAATTCCCAAAATCATCTTTGATTTATTTTATATTAAAATTTGTAACAATTTTTTTTTCAATGTAAAGAATTAGAGAGATTGATCATAAAACCGTCTTCCATTTTGTTATAATATTAATGGCCGAACATGCTTAATTTGTGATAAAAATTGGAAAAATAAGTACAAATACAACCGCTTTATAAATAAATTAGTAAGCAATTGATCTTTCTAGTCCTTTCTATATATTGGCACAATCAAAAGATATTTAATTTTTTGAATTCTAAACGATGAACTACGTTAAGCTCATAATGATGCAGTTCTATATCTTGCAATAGTTTACCAAATTTTATCCAAAAAAAAAGAAAAAGTTTACCAACTAATAAATATTATCAATTTTAAAGTATTAATATGCCTCCCTAGGAGAATCTTCGATCGATCTTCAATTCATGGATTATATAATACTCCTTGGTCTTAGGGCATTGGCAATTGTAGAGGTTCCCTCTCTCTCAAACGCACTTTTATAGATATTTTTGCAAGGTTTTAGGGATTTGTTTTGATTTGGTGCATTTTTAAAGCAAATTAGGAAAAAAATTAAATTTTATTTGGGTGAGCCAGAAATTTTTTGAAAGCTCATATTTTCCACATCATCCTTCTAAGTTCTAATACACATATATTTTTTAATTTGATTTCTAGAGTTACAAATATTGCTCCACTATATTAGTTTATTTATATTTTAATCCTTGTTAGTTTCTAATTTTTCCTTTTAAATTCAATTTAGGAGAAATTATAAGATCCACATGGTAAATAAGTGATGCGGTCTACCATTTCACTAAAAAAATTCCATTTGTTTAAAATTGTTAGTTAGAAAAAATTTTTAATCAGAAATTAATTACTGATTAAGCAATTTTAAACAAGTGGAAGTTTTTTAGTGGAATGGTGGACAAATAATGTGGTCCACCAGAAAACTCTATAATTTCTCCTAATTTAGTCTAAACTAATTAGACTCTCTATTTTTGTAAGATAAAGCAATCCATCACTAAACAATATATATATATATATATAATTAAATTCTAGTCACATTCTCAGGAAGATGTAGTGTATTGGGTGGGAGATATTTCCCCTGTGCATTTCTAATATTTTAGATACTGATGTACACCATTTATAGTCTTCAGTAAAACAGCACTATCTTTTTTTCTTAAAAAAAATGTAATTCAATGGTGCTTGATCTTATCTAAACAAAGTCTAATTATGTTAGATATATTCATCTTCTCAAAAAAAAAAAAAAAAAAAGTTAGATATATTCTCTACCACAAATTCTTTAATTCAAATTTTTATGATTTCTCATTGAATAAATATATATCATATATATATATATATATATATATTTAATTGCATTGCACGTACAAATTAGCAACTTGTGTGTATATATAATTTTTTTTTTTTTTTTAAATTCAATTTGGGAGGGGGGCAATTCTTCCTTGAATAGCTTCATTCTTGAATTGAATGACTGGTGTCAAAACTCACAACAAAGATAATGGGTAACAATCTTCTATAAAATTAAAAATAAAAAGATAATGAGTAACAAATAAACAACTACCATTTATTTATTTATTTATTTATTTTTTTTGGGGGTGTTTATGGCCCCATCTTCTTGAGTAGTTCCGTCTTTGAATGCACTTTCAAATATGTCTAATTTTCCATTATGTCAATTTCTTTTACTAAGTCATTTTTTTTTTTAAGAATATACTAGCATTGTAAGTATCATAACAAAGAAGAGACAAGGATAAAAATGATCATAATTATTGAAATTCTTAAAACCAAGTCTACAGCATGTTGCGTTAAACAAAAAGAAGAAGAAGAAAAAGTTTGCAGCATTTTTGCGAATTTCTTACTTCTATCTCGAAAGCCCTCCTTATATCTAGGAAAATTATTAGGTACTCCCGAGTACCATAAATGCGCGCTCCCTCTTCTCATATGAATGGTGGGTCCCACAATGAATTTAATTAGTGGGACCCACCATTCATGTGAGAGGAGGGAGTACGCATTTATGGTACTCCGGGAGTACACAATAATTTCCCCTATATCTATCTTCGAAAAATTCATTTTTATTTTTAGTCTTCTTCTTGGTAATTATAAGTTTATATTAGTAAATTAATTAATTATATATCAATTCCGCAGATTTTGTCACACAATCAACCTCTAAATAAATATTATTTAAGCTATTTTAATAACCATTTATAAAACATTAACCACCTCTTATATATGTTTGTTTGTTTGGGGTAGTTTACAATTTCTTTTGTTATCTTTGAAACCAACCAATTTCCTCTTTTATGTTTGGAAAATAAGAAAATTCTCCCAATTCATTATTTTTTTAGTTAAATCCAACAAAATTGCAATGATTAAAAATGCAATTCAAGAAAATAACAATTGCAAACCTTAACTTTTTCTCTTCCTTGTGGTGTACTAGAGTACGACTAATAATTTCTTGAAAAAGTAGGAAAATGATTGAATACTCCAGAAGTACCATAAATGCATACTTGCTCATTTCACATGAATTGTGGGTCTCACCATAAATTTAATTAGTGTGAGCCATAGTTATGTGAGAGGCGAGAATATGTATTTATAGTACCTCGGGAGTATTCGATAATTACTCAAAAAAATAATGTTGGATATAATTAAGAAAGTAATATATTTGAAGCATTTACTTATTTCCAAAAGAGAAATGATATATTCACAACATTTTTACAACAAATCATAAGTGGCAAGTTGTTACTGGTTGTTATTGTTGGATCAAAAAAGTAATCTTAGTGTTAGGTTCAAATTTGAACTAATAACAAATAGTCACATATGATTTGTTATGAAAATATTGTGTATGTAACATCTCTCTTTCCCAAATACATATACGAGAAAAATTGATTAGTTTCAAAGATAAAAGAGGATTGTAAACTACCCCTTTTTGTTTTGTTTTTGATTTTTTAGAAACTGAACTACCCTGAACATAAGTGAGGGAAATTTTTTTCCCCCAAACATTAATGATATGTTAAAATCTGAATCATTTATTTAATCATAAGAACTCTAAATATTCTAATCCATCTCAACCGTAGAGACCCAGAGGAAAAAAAAAACATACATTTGTTAAGTTCATTCATATTGTTTATCCAAAAAAAAATAAAGTTCATTCATATTGGATTCCGAGTTCCAACCGTTCATTATTTTTTCCTTTTTATTTTTTGAGATGTGAAGTATGGAAAATTGGAAAGTTGATTTATGTGAGAGGAATCTGCATAGCTTTAGCATTCCGTGTCGAATCCTTCTCCATATATTTTTCTCTCCTCTGATCTCAATATAATACCTAACTAATATTATTATTTTTCTCACTATTGTCTAGAATCTAGATTAACATGCAGGGAATACTTGAACTTCAACCATTCTTACTGTCAGTGAGTTTTTGTCAATTTGTTCCCAAAAAAAAGATATCAACAGTAATGGATTCCTTCATTCCTTGGCTTTAAAAATCTTTCTTAGAATAGACAGGCATAACAGGAAAGGGAAAAGTAGAGGGATAGAGAGTCACGACACTCGTATCACGCATAATCTCCCCCCTTTTCCGGGTCGGATGCATGAAGTATTGTAGTATACATAAAGACCTGCCAAACTCATTATTAATAAATAGAATAATATAAGTTTTAGTTAGTTCAACTAGTAAAATTTATTATTATTAAATAAGAGATCGATTTAGGTTCGAACTCTACCTTCATCAAAAACTGATTAATGTTATAAACCGTTGATAAAGAACAATTATCACCGAGTGACTCTGATGAGCTATAGGACTTGGATCAAAGAAAGGTATCGTGCAAAAATTTCATGTAATTACTATGTCCAGCTTTCCATAACTGGATTTTCAAAAACTTCCGTTGGGATTTAATTGTAAAGAGTAAATAGAGCATGGCAAAGAATTGTCATAGATCTTTGGTTGGTGTTTGTATTGTGCCAAACTCAAAATGTAATGACATCGATCAAACTAGGTTTATCAACAGAGGACAAGAGTTGGAACCTGGAAGGCAAATGTAACTTGGATTTGCACTCTTATTTAACGTTCTCAAATTATCATCTTCTTCTTATTTTATTATGTTTTTAATTTTCCTTGCTAGCATCAGCCACGACCATTTATGGTGGTTGCTGACTAGAGATTTCAATGAAGTAACTGTGCAGATCAAAAATGGGGTTGTGATAGTAGCCCCGGCCCGCATATATAAAAAAAAGACTTCTGTGATTGTTTGACCAACATTTATCGGTTGTTTCTACTTTCTGTACATGGAATAATGAAAGGGAAGGAAAAAATATTGTAACAATGAACTTGGATAGAGATTTAGGGAATGAAGGTTGGTTAGGTAGACATCTAAATCTAAGACATGGACAGGAAAGACCAGTGTTAGGATCACATAAAATGGTATAATCTGTATCATAACTCGTCACGTGGTGAGTTGTGAATGATAGAGGTGTTGACAACTCACCATGTGGGAACACACCTCTACCACTCACAACTTGCCATACGGGGAATTGTGGTATAAGTTATGTCATTTTATGTGTAGTCATAGCATTCTCTGACAGGAAATTGTGGATTTTTATACCATCTGGACTCTAGAGTGTCCGACAATTCAGCTGCAGCAATCACTACAAATAGTAAATACTGCAAATAACTTTGGCCCCAAACTATAAAATTTATAAATTAATTCTGGACAGAGCATGAGAAGTTTTTGTCATCGGTCAAGCATGGCTGGGAAACAGTAGCTAAATGGTCCCTATGTTTAACCTCTAGGCAAAGCTTTTTTAGAAATTATCCCAAAATATACTTTATCTATTCAAAGCAATATGGGTGTACTGTTTTCATCAATAAAACGAATATTTCCATGGTTTGATGATGAGCGTTACATTGAATTCTTGAAAGAGGATCCTTGATTTCCCAAAACGATGGTGACTACATGATAAGAGTGTACGTGTGTGTGGGAAAGGGAGAAAAGTTATACTCTCAAACCCTAACACCCAATGATAGTAAAGAATGAAAATTTGAAAGGGCCAATTCAATTGTCTTTTTATTTAGAGAGAGAGTAAGGGCTTACTCATGGATTCGAAAAAAGAGAATTAGTTCATCTCGGAATGGGCCCCTAAACAAAAGAAACATGATTGAAGCCCTCAATCAGTCACATAACCACTATATATGACTATGCCAGTCCACTTAAATAAAGGAATAAATACAGTAGTCTCCCACTTGGGAGGACTTGACTCTTGAGTCTTGAGTCATTCAACCAAATAATGTTAAATGTGAGCAAGCATCTCAAAACACAACTCGGTCGAGAGTATGTTTGTAAGTACCCAGTTATATCAACATTTCATCGACTGGAAGCATAACATATAATCAAATGCTTACAAGTTACAACCACGAGATAAAGGCAATAGAATGTAAATGTGACACTCAAATAAAATTTAACACTGTTCCATAAGAAGCCTATCAAGACTTAATCTAAATGTCTCCTGTTTGAAATTTAGACCCTAATTACAATTAACCAAGTACTCAAGTTGATTAATTAGTCAAATTATGCAAAGGTCTGATTTCATATGTGATGGGTACAACCATATCACAAAAATAAAGTATAAAAGAAAATAAATTTGAAATGACGATATGGTTATGATGGGGAAAAACCTCAATGGGTGGTTTAAGGTAGCCACCAAACTTGAAGAATTCATTATGTAAGATTGAAGTTGCAATTAAAAGGAACATTATCCGATCCCAAAGTAGCTACCTTTATTAGAACTTACTGACACTATTCTAGAGCAATTCCAACCTAGTTGGACTACTCTAATAAGTGAATCTCTTCGGTGCACGATACAAATTCGTGACCGATCACTTCACCACAACTCTTGGATGCAGTAGTCTTATGTAGTAGCTTCACATAAAACACTAATAGGATCTTCAATGGTTGGTGTCAGAGTCGATGGTCGGTAAAGAACCCTTGGTGCACAAAAGTTGCAATAAAATCTCATTTTTAATTTTCTGAACTCACTGGTTCAATAGGTGGAAGTTAGGGTTTTCTCTTTTAATACCTTGGGATTTTTGCCTTTACAATTTTATTAAAAGTTGGCTTAGTGGGCCTTTATATAGGCTCTCAATTAGGGTTACAAAACCCACTTATACACGCAACTTATATTAAAACGATTAAGCCAAAATCAAATTCATGAACGGTGAATCTCAATTAATTGACCTAGTTTCAAGAATCATTAAGTCTCAATTGATCGGCTAATGTCAAGATAGCAGATTCAACAGTTCTTGAGTAGTGTCTTGTGTCTTCAAATGTCATCTTTAGACACAATCCTAGATATTAAGAACATACAACTCAAAATACAATTGAACAAGGTTTTGGATATAGATTTCCAACGCCTAATAATTTTGGACCTAACATCTTGCATCATAACATTTATCATGCCAGAATCAACCAAATGTGCACACAATAAGATATAAATTAGGGCTGTCCACGGGTCGGTCCGGGTCGGGTTTGTGCCCAACCCGGAACCGACCCGACCAGATCGGTTGGCCAGAAATTCAACCCGCCGCCCGACCGGCATGGTTGATCGGATCGGGCGGATCGGACCTTCAACGGACGGCGGTCGGTTCGGTCGGAGGTGGAGATCTGAAAAATCGCCCAAAATCAGGCGATTTAACGGCGAAATTTCGGTGATATTTAGCCGGATTTTCTTCGATTTCGTCGAAATCTCATCAGATTCGGCGAGATCTCGCCAGATCTAGTGAGATCTCGCCAAATCCAGTGAAGATTCCATGGATCTAGCTGAGATCTCGCCGGAAATGGCTGAGATCTCGCCGGATGTAAATAACTTCGCCGGGAAATGCCGAGATCTCGGTTCGGTCGGATTTCTTCGGGTTTTGAAGAGAAAACCCGCTAGCCGACCCGCCGTTTTCGGGTTCTGGAAGCCGAGATCCGCCGCCGACCGCCGGAATGATCGGGTCGGCCGGTTTCGGATCAGTCGTCGATCGGATCCTCCGGGTGGGTCGGGTCTCGGATGGGTCTGGACAGCCCTAATATAAATAGTGCTCACAACATGCACATACACACAAAACTTACACTAGCTCAATAAAACAACAAACTCCAATAATCCCATATGAGTCAAATGCTCCTTAAACACTTTTTCAGCTAAACCTTTCGTTATTGGATTAGCCAACGTGTGTTCTATGGAAATGTGCTCAACACAAATATGAGAATTGGTTACTTTCTCTCTAACAAACAAATACTTTATCTCAATATTCTTAGAGTGGGAAGAGCTCCTAGTGTTCCGAGAGAAAGAAACTACTGCTGAATTATCACAAAATATTTTCAAAAACCTTGCAATGGAATCTACAATATCTAGCCCTAAGATAAAATTCTGGAACCATATAGGCTCATAACAAGTTACATACTTAGCTTTCACAGATGATGAAGTTGTGTCTGTTTGACACTATTCCATTAAAAAACCCAGCTTGCCATAATAAATATATAATTGGACGTGGATCTCTTGTCATCTTGATAACCACCATTATCAGGATCAAATTATCCAACTATATCAAGAATTTCACACTGACTTGTTTAACTTGCAATCAACTCAAAATGATCCGTTTCGTATAAATAAATATTATTTTTATCTAAAAAAAATTTGAATTAAATATAGTTGTGTAACTAAAATAATTATATTGGTTATGCTGATAACCAATAAAATTATTTTAGTTACACAAAATCCCTAACCCTTTTACCAAAAAATACCTCTTTTTACCTTATTTTTCTTAGACTTTATATTAAACAAGTTGAAATTGACCATGTTATATCAACCTACTTAATAAACTGGTTGTGTTAGGGTTGAGGGGTTTTAACACGATTATTAAATTAGTCGATTTAGATTTGAGTTATGTATTTGAATATCTTTACCATGACCCGTTAACACAAATTAACACCCATATTTAGCCACATCGAAGCAACATGATACCTCGAGCCCATAGTTAGGCACCGTGTATCCGAAATATGATATACCTCCTCAAGAGAAAATATATCATATTTCAGATACATGAGTCCTCCCTCTCACATGAGGGTGGACCCCAAAGCTAGGCACTATCCGAAATATGAGACACCTTCTCCTCGGTTAAGAGGTCAGAGAACTTGTCGGGTTCACTGTAAGTGTGAATGCCTAAAAGAGGAGGAGGTATATCATGTTTCAGATACATGAGTCCGAGGGAAGACTCATGTATACGAAACATGATGTATTTTCTCCTTTACGATGTTGTATCTTGTACTGTCATTGCATTTTAGTAATGATTCTGATTTTTCTAGTCTCTTCACGCTCACTCTCTTTTCAACCCATCTCACAGCAATGAGGTTGTATCACGTACAATTATTATGGTCATTTCGTTACACTTCTTTGCTCATATCATGTGGGATTAAGATATCCTAAAACAGTTAACTATTTTAGTTTTCTGAAACAATTTGTTTTATTTTCTATACTTGCAGCCCAAAGATCGTATTCATACGTAAAACTTGTTTACGTAGCAAAAATTAACCATGCGGATTAATGTATACTTTTAACACTGAACAAGGTTGGGAAACATTATCCTCAACATTGCTTTGAAGAAATTCCAAATAGAAGTACAAATCAAACGCGTTGTACTTGCCAATTCTATCACCATTAATGGAACCCAATATATCCACTTAAGAATCCATGTTGGCCTCCATAACTTTTTCCATTAGCAAAGCGGTCTTCTCTCGAGCTTTTGCAGATCCTCTTACAGAAAGATCTGCTAGCACAGTTGAAAAGTCTGGCACCATCAAAGCATCTGTCATATAGCCCTCACTTTCATCAAACAAGCGAAGAATTTCAGCCGCGCCCTCCTTACTCAACATGCACCTCCGTTTCAACACATTCACCATTAAGCTCACAACATGGTTAGTTTTTCTCAAAGCATTCAATCCTTCATCAAACCTAGCAAGGAGACACAAAACAGCAAGAGAAGTCCCGGCAAGATCCTCACCATCAGTGCTTTCCACTATGTTAATAAGCACCGGAACAACTCTTGATCGAATGGCTACGGTGCAGTTCCCATGGAACTGGACAAGCTCAGTCAAAGAACTTAGGAGGTGATGGGAAGCTAGGCTCCTGGGTCCAGATAGTTCCTTGATTAGCAATTGGACAGTTTCACGAATCCGAGCTGATGACATTGTGTAATCTGCAGAAATGGTTTCAGAAAGCAGAGTAGCTGAATTGGCTGAACTGTGCAATGGGAAGATGGAACATATCAACAATACCAAAACACGAAGGATTTTTCAAGTAGGGCTGACATGTAGATGGTTCCAAGGTTCAAGTAGGGCTGACATGTTGTCATTTTGTCCTAATCGATGTACTCAAAGCTTCGGAGAAAAAGACACCTTCTATTATCAGGCTTGAAATAAATTCAATATATTCATACAAAGGATATGACAGAAAGATGCCCTATTAAAATTGATAGGCATCCATGTTCACATATAATAGTCGATTTTTCGAACAATTTAAGGTATTCAATATATTTAGATGCTCCCATATAAGGGACAACTGTGCCAAAAAAAATGAGATTTTAATGCATTTTTGTTAAAATAAAAAGGCATAGCTTTAATCGATACAAGAGAATAAAATTTACTCTTGAACAATACCAAAAAGATATCACTCGGTTCTATCAATTTCAAACGGAAATAAAATATTTTTGTTTTATAATTTATGGATCCAATTTTGATAGGACGGTACATTCACAAAGTAAAAGTGTGCAAATGTTCAAAAATAATCATATAGGCTCACTCCATAGCACGGTTTCTCATATTTAAGATTTAACACACACATAGGGAAAAACAAGTCAACAAAAAGCTAGTAGGAATACAAAAAACAAAGGGAAAAACCAATGAATAAATAAAACTAATAACAAATCAAAGTGACAGAATTCTCCTTCAAACCGTTTAAAACAAAAATTCTGATAACAATTCAAATAACAATCAACATATACTTTTTATCTCAACTAATTAATAATCATCTGACCTATTTAGATAAATTAATAGATCAATAAAGTACACAGATAATCTGAATTGCAACTTAATAGGTTTGAAGATAGTCCTCCAAACTGTTTAGAGTAAACCCTTGTCCTACGGAAACACCAGAAATCACCATTTACAATTGATTTTGTGAACGAGATATTATTCTTAGATCGTAACATTACCAGCACAATGAACTTCTATCAAAAATCCAAATTTTTTATTACAATCAATTAGCAAGAAATTTTGTTTATGAGCAATTGAAAACGTCCAAAAAAAGAAAAACTAGCATGATAATGTATTCCAGAAGATACAATGAGATAAGAGATCATGAACATCCAAAGAAGAAAATGTCCCCAATAATTATTTTGATACTGGAGAAGGTATAAAATAATTTATTGATTCAATGAATGACCAGGCTTTGAAACCAAAAACCACCAACTTGGTCAAGGTAATGTCAAGAAACAGGGATCCACAAAGAGGAAACAGGAAAAATGTGTGTATCACACTACACTGTATAACGAATTGTTTGTCATCATCTAGTTAAATTTTATTCTGGCAAAAATTTTCCAAGCTGGATCAATGGTGATGGTCGTCTCCATGGCCATCAGGAGGACCCCCAGGGCCAACCACTTCCAGCTGTAAACATAAACAACAATCATGAGGAGCCTCATTCAATTAATTAAAAATCCATAATAAAATGTTATAATAAATAATTAAAAAGATATGCATAAATATATCTTTTACTTCTTTTTTTTTTGTAGGATTGGGACCTTGGGGGGAGGGTATTGGAGGGGCTTAAAACAACATCATATGGAAGAAAAATGGAATAATTTACCTTGAAATATTGAGAACAGACAGGGCATTCATGTGGCTTGCCTTTCTCCAGCCAAAACCACACAACATCGTGCTCATCTTCTGTAAATTTATATACAAATTTCAAGACCCTATCAATTACTCTAAACTACAGGAGTTCAAGGATTGCAATAACTTTTTATTGCATTAAAGAAGGGGAGAAATCAAAATTAAAAAAATGAGCAGAAGGTTTACCTCCTTCACCACCAGGGCATCCAACTATACGTTTGTCAAAGACAGACTTGACAATAGCAGGTGAATCCTACAAGCAGAAAACATTACAGAACCCAGACATTTAAGGTCATCTTTAAATCTCTATAAACCCAAATTATGACAACTATAATACCATAACCATTCATCAATTAACTATATATAAGAAAAATTCAATAATAGATGCTGTAGGAGCATGTTTTTTAAGTCGTTGATAGTGTATACGCACTTTGCCTTTAAAAAGTTACAAAAATAGAATCTCTTGGGCTCAACCTATGGAAGCAGTGGAATTTAGGAGGGGGCAGGCTAAACATCATTGTGTAGCATACTGTAGATGAGAAGAAAGAAAAGGAAATAAATAAGAGGATAAGAAATAGGGTGGGGTGGGCATAGGACAAATTGGGGATTTTGTCTAGGTGTGCTTGTAGCAGGTTAAGGTTTAGGACGATTTGTGGATCTAGAGTTTAGAGTTGTGGAAGAAAGGGCTAGAGCTTAAATTTGGTTAGGGTTTGATAAGATTTGTATGGCTACTTGATAGAGAAAGAATGTGGGGTTCATGGTTTTGATAGGTAAGAGGAAGGGTTTAACTTGGGGTTATAAGTTAGGAAGGAAATAGAGAAATTGATAGTATTCAGAGGTAAGAACAAAAGCCACAAGAAAGAGAAGAAAAGAGAGAAGAGAAACGGAGGAAAAAGAATAATAAGGTAATAATTGTTAAAAGACTAACTTGGCTTCAAAACTTAACATGCATAAGATCTTATAAAAATTCTAGACTCAATTAAACTACCAAAATACCCTTAATTTGCATAAGTTACAGAAATTACAGTTTTACTCCAGAATACAAAATTGGCCATTAAGTTGTTATTTAAATCCAAATATATATATAGTCTCTCTCCTCCCCCCCCCCCCCCCCAACACCAACCAAAAAAAACTAGGACACATATAACTAGACCTTTAAAACCATAAAACTTTTACTTCAATTGGACTTTACAAATGGGCCCATAAAATATATTTTGAATAGACAATTTGTGAAGTAACAAATTAATTTTTTATAACTACAGTAAGGGTCCTCAAAAGTTTGAAGGAAATGATGAAGAAGAGAGTCATAAAGTAAAATTACTAGTGGGAGAGAGGGGGGGGGGGGGGGGGTTGTCAGGGAGAGTTGTCTAAGTGTAAGGGCATAAATTTGATTGCAAGAGAAGTCACTTCATGTAAAAATTCTGAAGGGTAGTCTAGTAGGACCACATTAGATCTTACCTCCAAGAACCTGCTCAGAGGTTTTTCCTTGGAAAAATAGGGAAAGAGGAGAAAAGCTTTTAAAAACGCACAGACACACACATACACACACAAAAAGAAACTATATAGCAAAAGGGCTAAAGAGTAATCACAAGATGGAAAAGTATCTTATATTGTAATATTAACATGTCACCTTGTATGCATGTTAGCATGCGTGGTAGTAACTCCGTACGCTTGTATCTGAATATGTATTAAGTATACGTATATGTATATGATATATCTTCACAACTTTGTTACTTCAACTATGGGCTATGATTTTCAACTTATATCTGAAGGGTTATAGTATACATTCGTCTTTCCAGATATACACCAACCAAATAATGTCACCTTGAAACCTTCACCCTTTGAGAAAGTGGTTTGACAGATTACTTAAGAATTATAAAGAATCTCAATTTCTCCCATCTGGAGAACAATTAAGCTCATATACTAACCACAATTTTTCTCATGAAGTTGTCACACACGCAAATATGGAAAAATACAGCACTTAGGATCATACTATTGCTTATACCTTTTTTTATGGGTAACTGAGGATTATACTATTGCATGTACTACTCCCTTGGGTTAGGACTTAGGAGAATTAGTCCTAGGACTCTATGCGTGCATATATGGACCTCTCTGCTTACAGTTTAGTTGCTCAATACAATTGAATACATTTTCTTCAGTTCTCATTTTACATGATGAATTGCAAAGAACCAACAGCAAACTATCACTATTACCTGCTAATATCCTAAACAGTGATGGCTATCTTGAATACATTAGCAGGGAATAGTCAGTGCAACATCATTAAATTTTTATCAGGGGCAATAACCTTAAAAGGCTGGAGAACAGAAATCCCTTCAAAGGACAATGTAAAAATCAGGACATTGGTAAACTAAAGGTAAAGACAAAGTTCACTTGTGCAATATGCTTATCTCTTAGAGCTGATTCCCAAACTCAGATTCACACCTATCGAACCTTCTATGTTGCAATTATTTTATTTATTTATTTGGATTGGTAAGTTACACACACACCCAATGGGTCTTTGAACCCAAGACCCCACCCTCCACCTAGAATTACTAAGGGGAGGAGGTGCCAGTTGAGCTAGAGCTCATTGGCATTAATGCAATTATGTATATAATGTTGTTCACGTCTTTTATTGTACATAGAATAATTCATAACAAGAACACAGAATTCCTATCAAAGAGTTGATTTACAAAAATGTGTATGTGTTTTCATCTCAACAAAATTTCAGGGGAAAAAGAAGAAAAAGCTGCTATGATTATGATAAATCGGCAAAGAAAGCTAGCAGCAACATACATCTAGAAACAAACATTTTGCGATGCAGCCGTTATCCAACCATGCATGAGGGTATAAAAACTTTTCAAAGTTACACGATTAAGTCATAAATGACATTCCCAATCAATCGAAATTGCATGTGACATCTCAAGAACAAATAAATTAAAGATAGGAAAAAAAAGGGGGGGACATGAAGAGAGGTAATTAAGAATTGTTAGAGTTGTGTTAGTATTCAATCCCTCATTAGAATGTAAGTGAAGGAACACCAAAGTAAAGCAATAAAACTAGGAAAACGCTAAACCTACTACAAAATGATGCGGCAATGAATATGAAAGTCTGATTTTAACAACCTAATTAGTGACATATCTGAGGCTCTGTTTGTTTCGGCATTAACATTTTCTGAAAAATTAATCATTTTTCCAATAAGTTTTTTTTCCTAGAAAACTATCTCAATTTCTTATGTTTGGTAGCGACCTTAAAATGAGTTGGAAAACTATCTCTTGACTTCCCTTACATAATGTTATTTTCCTTATTTAGCTTCACTTGAGATAAAGTTGTTTTCCCAAAAAATTTAGCCGAAAACAACTCTATCTAATGCCAAGCTAAATAAGGGAAGGTATGGGCAGAAAAATGTGGAAAACTGTCTTCACAATTTTGTAGTAAGCGTCATAAAAATGAGAAGAAAGAAAGAAGGTTACCTTGGTACCAAAGGGGCCAACTGGATAATTGATTTCAAGAACGTTCCTTCCCTAATTAAATAAATAAAATTAGTTATAGAAATGGAAATCTCGTAAATATTTATATTTAAAAATAAAAAAAAAAAAAAAATGAAAACCTGAAGGGCAGCCTCAAGTTCCTCTCGCTCATGTCCAGTAGCAATGGGCATTACATCTTCGACCTTCTTCAAAGTATTACCTTACAATGATTTCAATTATAATATTATTTCTTCTTCTTCTTTTTTTCTAGATACCAAACAACATAAAAATAAATATTTAAAAAAAAAGATGAGGAGATACCGGAAAGAGGGGCAGAGAAAAGAGTCTGAGAGTGAGGCGGCGTTGTTGCGGAAGAGGTGGTGGTAAGCGATCGGACGATGGTGAGGGAAGGAGCGGATGATGGCGGTGATAGCTTTCGCAGGAGGAGCTGAGGTGTTGTTGACGACGATGACACCGCTCGCCTCCACATTTTGTTTGATAGTACTACTATTACCTCTCAACTCTCAACTCTCAAGCCAACCAGCCTGATCGATCATTTCATCCATTGTCTTGTCTTTTGGGCCGTTTTATATATAAATTTCAGACTACTCTACTAGCCACTACCCATGTACCACGCGTATAAATTTCAAAAAAAAATTATTTATTTATTTATTTTTCCTTTTGTTTTCTTCTTCTTCTTTTTTGTTTTTGTAATTCTTAATCTTTCTCTCAATCAACTTTTTAACCTTAACTATTGTTAGGGGCATTTTTGGCACAACAAGTCAAGTGAGCCCAAGGCCCATAGGCTTCATTCAGCAGCAAAATAATGGCCAAATCACACGTACAAAAAAAAATAACATGAAGGCCCATACGGCAGACCAAGAGGAAATGACGCTATTTTTTTGAGTGTTACTTAAAAGGAAAAAACCCAAACAGCAAGCCCAATTCCTATTAGTATAAGGAGATAGGGGAGTGGACGGATTAGGTTGAGCGATGGAGGCCAAAATGTTAACCAACCTGCTAATGGCAAGTTGGTAAATTCCATTAACCTACTGACCACCAATCTCTAAATCCGGCAAATCTGTTTAAAATCTTAGCAATTTCGACTCGGTAGATTAAATGGGTTGAAAAATTCAATTGATTATATGAAATTATTTCGAATAAGTTGAATAATTGTTTACTCCCTTCAATAAAAAAAAGAAAAAGAAAAAATTACATCTTTAATTAATAATAATTATAAATACGACATTAAACCTATTCATATAGTAAGATCAATAATAAAATCTTAGAGAGAACAACTGAATTTTATCAAGAAAGAGAAATGTGAAAATGAAAAAATAAAAGGGAAGAGAAAGAGATGAGAGAAATAAAATGGGTGGATAAATGAGATAGAGTTTTGCAATATGAATAGTATATAAATATAATATTATATATTGATATATAATATTAGATATAATATAATCGGACGAGTCAAGTTTTGGCAGGTTAAAATTCACATGTGGGGAAAAGGTCTTAAAAATACATATAAAAGTCAATCTACGCAACAATTTTTTACAACTTGTGGCATAAAATATTTTGATTAAAAAAAAAAAGATAAATCAATAGTGCGTCCATGTTAAAACAGCCGTATTCTAATTACAATTTATTATCTAAGCAAATTGTAAAAAAATGTTATGAACAATTTCAGACAACAACCACATTATTACAACCAAAAAATAAAAATAAAAAATCACTGCAATAACATTAGAGTCGTTGCAATAAGATGTTGTTGCAACAATTAAATAGTCGATAACAATGTGTTGCAATAAGATATGAGAAAATAAATTTGTGCATTAAAAAAAAAATTTATTGCAATAAACTCAAAATATTTTAATAACAACCTTTGATACAACGATCTATATGTTGTTGAAATACATTATTTACAGCTATAGATATCTTGTGGCAATAGGCTATTTCTCCACTGCATTAACTCTAGCTCACCCTTTTTCCTTCCTCCATGTCAAATTTCATTCCGATCAACCTAAAAGACTCCAAGCAATAGACACCGCAAGAGCTATCTTGTCCTCTTTGAATTTCTCTACCATCATCATATGCCATAAGAGATCATGGAAACCATTAAACTAAGTAGACCAAGACCAACCAAAGATTCCAAAATAATCCCATATTTTTCAAGCTCTAGAACAAGACCAGAAAAGATGGCTTGTAGACTCACTGCTAGTTCTGCACTCCTCACATAAATCATCACTGAGCACATGTCGTCGCACAAGATTTTCTTTAGTAGGTAGAATATCCCAACAAGCCCTCCAAGCAAAGTGTCTAGCTTTATGAGGAATATGTAATCTTCATAACAGTTTCCAGAATTAAAGTAGTTGCCTATGATGTGCATAAAATATATACAATAAAGTACTCTCATATTTGCATTTTAGGCTTATTTTTAGCCTACCATCTGACGTGGATCCAATCAATGAGATAGGGACAAAATGGGCTTTTGCCCTTTTTGGGCAAATTAATTAGCCTTTTGCCCTTCTTCTCAAACTAAATAGGGAAATGCCCCTCTTTTGAAAATCGAGTTTCTCAAAATCGAGTTTTAAAAAAAAAATTGCCTATAACTCGATTTATGGATATCAAGTTACAAAACGCCACTATAGGTCCTTATAAACGTCACTATAGGTCCTTGAAAACGTCACTATAGGGCTTAAATCGATTTTGAAAAACTCGATTTTCAAAAGAGGGGTATTTTCCTATTTAGTTTGGGAAGAAGGGGGAAAAGGCTAATTAATTTGTCCAAAAAGGGCAGAAGCCAATTTTGTCCATGAGATAGAGGAAAACTCCAATACATACTTATATGCACTTCAGACAGAGAAGAAACCATTCTGAGTTCCAGACCACATCAACTTATCAGATGGCCACCTACCACTCAATGGGATGCTTCTAATTGTATGAACTTCAAAAGGTAGAAAAAGATTCTCCAATACTTCTAACTTCCAACAGCAATTATCAAAATCAATAAGGTTAGCAACTCGTAGCTCTAGATCAGAACCAACTCTTGGGGACACCACCTTAAAAATAATTATTTTATGCATTTTCTTTTGTACTAAATAGATGCTAATTTGAATTTTTGTTCAAATTTTGCCCCCCCCCCCCCCCCCCTTCCCTTGGAGTACTACGGTTGCTTGTAAAGTCACCCAATCCATCTAAAGCCACTATAACGTTAGCTGAAATCTCATCTGCTCTCATCTACTTGTATGAGTTTCCAATCATGGGAGTCAATCCATGATTGAAAACCATGATCCACTATTGGTATTTGCTGAATGAAAGGCGGCAATTGATCATTGACTAATTTGGTCACTTTTTCAAGGTTCATTGCCAGCATTTCTTTCATAATGGTACGCATTTTAGTTTCATTCAATAACATAAAATAAAACAATTATTTCAATAACTTGATACCGATTTCTTTTACAATTTATTCTAACGAAAATCTTGAATTTACAATCTATTGCAACGAAGATATTTGTGAGAGACTGTGCCCTGACCCTTTTTTAGGATGTTGGGTCAAACTCACGTGAATGGGTGGAGTCGTGTTATTACCTCTCAAAATAGAGGTTCGACTAGTTATATTTTCCCCTTTAGATTAAAGGTTTTACAATGGAGCCGTCACTTATTTAATTATTGGGATAAATAAGAAAATCAAAATTGAAAAATTCCTCATTTTATTAATTTGAAATTGAATTTACATTGATCATAGGAAATTACATGGCTTTGGTCCTAGATACAATCTAAGATAAAGTACATGGCTTTGTTTCCTAGTTACAATCTAAAAATAAAAAATTACATGGATAAGCATTTGATCTACTAACCATTGATATTGATTTAAGTTCGGAGGCTATGTTATAAGATGAGAAGGTGTTAGACACCCACCTTGCCTGGTGAAACCAGTCTTTCAGACTATGGTGGTCAACATTCATATCACATCATCAAATATGTTATCAATCAATTTGCATGTTGAATTTAATGTATGTGCATGTGATAAATCCTAATTCAATTTATTAAGCATGATATTTGGATTGAAAAATAAACTCTAGTGAATGTGTATGGATGGTGATATTCTAGATTTAAAAATTTAAAAGAATTATTAAACAAACATCTTTTTCATATTTTTTTATGTGGATTTAAGATTGAAGCTAGTGTTATGCATGAACATGTGATGAACAACCAAGAACATATGAAGAACACATAAGAACATTTAAGAACATTCAAACATATTCAAGAGAATTTAAATAATTACTATCATGCCTTAATCCTAAATTCTCATCATGGCGACACAAAAACAAGTTAGGGAAAGGGGTTATACCTTCATGCAAGATTCATTATGACAAGATTACTCAACTTCACTATAACTCAAGAGAAGAGAAGAGAGAAGAGAAGAGAAGGGGGTTTTTGTGTCTTCGAATGAAGGAGATGAGGGGTTTATATAGTAATGATGGAGGAGATATGAATGGAATGTCATTTAATGAGGGTTGACAAAGAATCATAAACCTAGACCTCATTTTAGCCTTGGGGAAAATCTGGTGCATTAAATGTAGAGATTGGTGGAATAAGGAGTAAGCCAAATTCGGTTTTTCCGTAGCTGCTGTAACAGCCTGTAGAGCTAATTTTGAAAAATCATATCTGACTCAATTTTGATCGGAATTGTCTCGCTCTTGTGCTCAAATTGAAGCCCTAGATGTGTAGTTTCTGGGAAAATTAACTTTATTCATAGATTTAAAATATTCTGAGAGCTATCAACGAAATAATGAGCAGAGATTATTTGTTAGAAAATGATTTCAACACAATTAACATTAATAGATCCCAAATTAGCTTCCAAATAACATTAAATGGCTCAATTACTCTCATTTCAGACTTAATTGGTTCCAAATTTACCCTAATTAAAAGATAATTGCACAAATTACTCATTGAATAATTAATGTCTAACTATCTAATTAATTAGGTATGTGCAACCTTACCATAAAATGTAGTCCTAACTAATCAAATTATGACACATCATCGATTTCAAATTTATTATACTTATAACTAATTGAAATCAATTGTTCATAATCGCATATAGTCAAACTCAATTTGTGATAGTGCATCTCGACTATTAAAACTTGATTTGATGATAACTTTCAATCTGATAGTCCGATTAGGGCTTATGACCGGTCAATTTGATCGTTACAGCATCAAGATTATTTTGGTGAAATGAGATTAATGATATAGTGACCAGAATCAATATGCATATTTCCAAGGCACAATTACCCTTTTACCCTCCATGTGAGGTTAAATGCGAGTTATAAAATGGGGTGTCAACAATATTATTGTATGATTGCAATAACATCTGATATCAATTATATTGCAATCTATTACAATGACAAATATGAAATGTTGGAGCATTTTAATATTTTTTAATTAACATGAATAAATATGATAGTGTAAATATAAAGATGTGGGAGTTAATATGGAAGATAATGAGTTAGTGGAATGTTTAATCCACATTGAAAAGGTAAGAGACTCTTTTATTCTTTTTAATTGTGGTGATTAATGGGTTGATATGTATTGGAGCAAATATTAAGCTAGATACATTTATAGTATTTTCCATATCCATTGGTGAGTAAATGGCCTTTTTATTATGGAAAATGAAGAGTTATTCACCCACTTAATGGATTAGCTATTGGGCCTAATTATTTCTTCAGAATTCCTTATCTCATCCATTTAATTGTGTAACTCCTGTCTATTAGATTTATGTCTAGCAATTAATCTTGTAACAGCCACTACATTAGAATTATGGACCTAATTAATCAGATTAATTTGGGTAATAATTTCGTGAGGCCCATTGAGCCTATAAATAGACTCATTCATACCCAATACAAGTAACAGCGTTACACAACAAAAAAATCAAGCAATTACAAGCATTCTTATGCACTAAAAAATAGAGAGGTTCTTGGCAAGGAATGGTGTTCTTTCTTATGGAGTTTTGGGCTTGAACACTTTGAGCAAAGATTATTCTAGCCATACGACATTTGTTAAACTATTGTATCTTGGGGGAGACAAGTTAGAGAAGGTTTGCACTGGTTACAAAATTTAGTCAATTAAGGGCTTGAATCTCCTTAAAGAGAGCGAGTGTCACACCTCAGTCCAAATAGTGTTGTGTATTTTTTATCTCAAATTAATAATATTCAAAAGTATTATTCATTTTCTCTTTGTATTTCTTCCATTATTATTGTATTTACACCAACATAAAACAATAATTTAGATATCAAAGTAGTAACTTGATCCGAATTATATAAGAGTCATGAAGAAATAGCTTATTGGTACAAGATATCTATTACAGTAAATCATGTATTTCAACAACATATAGATTAGGGGTGTGCACGGTTTGGTCGGTGTGGTTATTGGGCAAATTTGCAACCACATCGCAGGGATCGGTTACCGCTTCTCCATCTCTGATCATCATTGTCAAAGGTTTGGTTCTCCGATCTCCATCGATATGGTTTTTTAGGCATCGGGTTTGGCTGAGTTGGTCGGTTTTTCTAACTCACATACTCACATATTAAAACCCACATGTTCACTGCCACAAATTAAAACCCATATACCCATAAATCGAAACCCACATGTTCACAACCATAGATTGAAACTCACATCTAGAAATCTTAGAGAGAAAATCAAAAGTTCAAAAAGAGCTAGCTAGTACATTCATAAAAAGAGTTGATTCAAGGAGATTGAGGAGGCAACCAGATTTCAACAAAGAGATGGTAGTAGGCTATGGCTAGGGTTAGGGTTTATGTGTGTGTGTGTGTGAGAGAGAGAGAGAGAGAGAGGGAGAGAGAGAGACACCATCAGAGAGTTTGCTATGAGAGAGAGAGTTTGGTCCACACACCAAGTCGATTACTATATTAAGACTAATGACCCCAACGGGCCAAAGCCCAACCCAAATCAAGTGAGAAAAATTGTGCAATTTGATTTCAATGGTCAAGCCCAAGCCTAACCTAAATTAAGTAGAGAAAACTAAAGTTTTATAATACCAAAAAAAAAAAAAAAAACCCAAACCAACCCATAAATATCAAAAACCCTAGCCTCAGTTCACATCCTTCCCTCATATTCCATTCTTATCTCGCCGTCAACCTCTGTTACAAAAACTCTCAGTACAATGTTTTTTTCTAACTCTCTCTCTCTCTCTATTGGTGTGGTTTCGGTTAGCTTCGGAATACACCATCTAGCTCCGATGGGAATACCGCACCGACATCAAAATCATCTATCTTCACAAAAAGATAGATGATTTCAAGGAGATTGAGGAGGCAACCAGATTTCAACAAAGAGATGGTAGTAGGCTATGGCTAGGGTTAGGGTTTATGTGTGTGTGTGTGTGTGTGTGTGAGAGAGAGAGAGAGAGGGAGAGAGAGACACATCAGAGAGTTTGCTATGAGAGAGAGAGTTTGGTCCACACACCAAGTCGATTACTATATTTAAGAACTAATGACCCCAAGGGCCAAAGCCCAACCCAAATCAAGTGAGAAAAATTGTGCAATTTGATTTCAATGGTTAAGCCCAAGCCTAACCTAAATTAAGTAGAGAAAACTAAGTTTATAATACCAAAAAAAAAAAAAAAAAAACCCAAACCAACCATAAATATCAAAACCCTAGGCCTCAGTTCACATCCTTCCCTCATATTCCATTCTTATCTCGCCGTCAACTCTGTTACAAAAAACTCTCAGTACATGTTTTTCTAACTCTCTCTCTCCTCTATTGGTGTGGTTCAGTTAGACTTCGGAATACACCATCTAGCTCCGAGGGGAATACCGCACCGACATCAAAATCATCTATCGTCTCCGATCGCCAACTTCGGTTCAATCAGTTACTTTTGGAGCAGTGTGATTCAATCGGCATCGAGGCAAGATCGGTGCAGTTCAGTGCTTGCAAACCCCTACTCTTTGACTAGATTCAGTGATTATTCTTTTATTTATTAAATTTTTTCTTTTGAAAAAAAAAATAGAATCCACAAGTTGTCTAGCTGTCCCACTAAATCATAATTAGAAATTTAAAATGGTGCTACTGCACAAGATGAACATTAAATAGAGTTGGTGAAACAAAATTGAGAGAGAGAGGCCAAAGTTTGAGGCATACTAAACTGTGTGGTAGTATTGACTCATCTCTGCATGATTTGAGCTAGGTGAAGTGTCGCAGTGGTGATGCCTTTGGAATAATAGTTAAGTGATGCTTCGCAGTGGTTTTTTTTTTTTTTTTTAAATCAATACATCTATCAACTATCATCTAGGTTGATAAAATGGGTTTTTTTTTTCTTTGTAAATTTTGAAAGGCTTAAGGATGGGCTTGGTGGTTAATTTTTTGTTGGAGTATTTGGGGTGAAATTTTAAATATTTTTTGTAGTGTTTAGGCTAAATTTTATTTTATTACATGGCCAAGTAACTAAGTTGAGGGCAAGGAAAAATTTTGTTGGGTCAAGGGGGGGGGGGGGTTGGAAGAATTTTGCTGGGCCAAATCTTAATTTTTAATACATCTATACATAGTATATAAATTTTTTTTTTCACAATTAGGGGGGAGGGGGGGGGGGGATGGCACCCCTTGGTCCAATACTAGCTTCATCCCTAGTTTGTGATTTACATCAAGAAACGCACCTACAAGTTAATGTGACAATTGCTAGGAAAATGGATATCATGTTTGGTAGATGATGGTATTGGTCAAACAATCATTCAGGTAATAGAAGTCACGCCAAAGGTTGGAGGACATATTATTCATCTATAATTGGTAATTAACAAGTGGTCAGCACCTATTTTATTCTTTTAATTCAATTTATCTCTAAAATATTTAGCTATATAATGACTTATATGTTAACATTTCTTTTTGTTATGTGCACGTGTGAGTTTTGTGGTGGGCCCTCCTTTTTGTGTTTTGGACTGAATTGCTCCTACTATACTACAGCCCGTGGATTCTGGGGTAGGAGTGTTGGGACTAGCCTAACTGAAAACACACCTTAGACCAACTTGTGCTCAAGTTGGGCCCCTTTTTGTGCTGACACATCCTAGCAGGAATCTTGAAACGTATCACGTACTATTGCAAATGTTATAGCAAGAAACACAATGCAGCAGGATAACTAAAACATCTTCTACTAATAAAAATAATACATGAGTAGCTCCACGGAGGAAGATATCACAGTATGGATTACGAGAAACAACGTCACGGCAAGAAAAAAATAATAGCAAGATGCCAAGTTAGTCATTAATCACCCAAAACAAAGAAAAGAAGAATTAGTTTGCATAAAAGAATGGGCTTGGCTCTTTAGTAGATTCAAGTCCAAAAAAGGGAAACCATCTCCAATATAGGTAACCTTAGAGGGTGCTCCTGCCATAGAGTTACGCACTTTGAAAAAAGGACCTAGATGACTTAATCTTGGATTCTTGATTCATTAGAGAATGGGCTATTGAGAGGGAGAGAAGCTTGGTAGCCTATGATGTATGTTTTTGCTCCTATCACTCATATTTTTTAATTATTTTGGTTTTCTGTATTTCTTTCTTTCTTTCTTCATTTGCCCTATTTTCTTTTCTTTCTCTCTATTTTTCTATATCTTTTGGTTTGCTGTTTTTTCTCTTCCTCATCTTCCCACTATGCACGTCTATGGTTATACAGCCTACCGTGATAGAATTTTCCATTTTTACCCTTTAACGCTTTTGACCTGTTGTGGGTATCCTTCCAGGGATTGCCTACTAGTCTACTAGCTGTCCAGCCACTACCACAATATTGTGTTGGCTGCACCACGTCTCATCCTTAGACAAAAGTGGTTTTGTTTTGTCTCTTACCCCCCTTGACACTCTCATCCGAATAATGGTTAAACCTCTCCTTTACCAACCTTTATAGCATGCATCTAGTGATTCCAACTCATATTTACCTCTTTTAGGTCAAATGTCATCCCAGCAGGACATTTCTCCCAAAAGAGCTTAAGCGGGAACCACAAAATAGGCTCCCCTTTCTCCCTACCGCCAAACCACACCTTTCATACCTCTGACCTGTGGCCTACCTCTCCTGTATTGGCTAGGTATAAGTAGGTGGTGCCTGAGCCTTGTGTGCATGCTCTACTTCTATTTGAGTCCATTGCTTTTCTTGCTCTCATGCATTTGCCATTGCCTCTAGGTTTGTCTAATTCTGCTACACGTTCTGGTATTTGTTTAACTCTTGCGGCGTGAATGATGCATGGGTCTTTGGGCTTTTGTTCTCTGCATCCCATCTCTTCTTCGGGCTGGGCATTGCTTGGGTATGAGCTTTCTCTTCTTTAACTTGGCCGATGTCCCTTTTTATCCTTTATCCGTGGGTTGACTGGTGTTCCTGCCATGCCACTGTACTACTCCTGTTATGATATCACTTATCTTTTTGCCTTGTTATTACCTCTGGGCTTACGAGTTGAAGCACCTACCATGTCAATTTCTTACATTATTCCTTCTTTTGGTCTTTATTGCCCAACATTCCTGCTAGGCTAATCCATTTCGTACCTTGGGCTTCCTCGGCCCATTTCATTCTTTGGGCGTCCTCAGCCCATTTCATCCTTCCCTACCTCTTTCACTCCTATAGGCTTTTGCTAAATCCTTTGGACTTCGCTAGCCCAATTACTACATCCTTACCTTTAGGCTTATTGACCTTTGAGCCAATCCCATTTACTAATTCCTTCATTTGGGCTTTCCCGTCCTATTTTTACTTTCTTTCCATCTCTTACAATTCCCATAGGCCAACTACTTCATTCTTTTGGGGCTTCCTTGGCCCGTTTGCTTTCTCTCAGTCCACTTATTAATTTGGTGGGCCCATTGATCATTATTCTTGCCATTCTGGCCCAATGGTTTTTATTTTACTATTTTATTTTTCCATCTTTTTCAAATTGTTGGGCTTCTTCTGCCATTGGGACCTTTTATCAAAAATGGGTATCAACAAAGGTCAACAGCTTATCGCAGTAAACATTACAGTTGAGAACACCACAAGACCATGTGATGGCCAAAATATGGAAATTCAATCCAACTCTAACCTTTCAGTCTACTATTGCTATGGTATTTGGGGTTATCATGATACTTTATGTCCACATGCTAATCATGAATTATATTGAGAGTGGAGTAATGCTAGGATCATCAAAATTGGCACAACTTTATGCCACAACTCGTTACATGACGAGTTATGATTGGTGAAAGTGTGTCAATGGGCCAAACTATGGCACTTCAATCCAACTCTAACCTTTCATTCTACTATTGCTTTGGCACTTAGGGTTATCAAGATACTTTATATCCACATGCTAATCGTCAATTTTATTGAGAGTGGAGTAATGCTAGGACCACCGAAATGGGCACAATTTTGTGCCACAACTCGCCACATGGCGGTTTGTGATTGGTGAAGGTGTGCCAGTAGGCCATGTGGGGACACACTTTCACCAATCACAACTCACCATGTGGCGAGTTGTAGCACAAAGTTGTGCTAATTTCGGTGGTCCTAGTATTACTCATTGAGAGTGCCAAATATATGGCTCCATGGATTTCATATTCAATGATGTCATTGTTGTTTTTCAAAGATCTGATATTATTCCAAGTAGGAGTGTTCATTAAACTGCACAAACCATTAAAATTGCAACAAAACCACTCACAAAATGGCATAACCACACTGCACTACAAGTAACAGTGCACCGCACCGCAAGTAACAGTGCACCGCACCGCATGGTACAATGCAGTTTGCAGTTTTATAATAAGAAAACCGCACTACACTACACCCTCTATATATTAATATATTTATTTTTTTAACATTAAATATATTATTAATAGTTTAATAACCTTAATGTTCAAAAAAAAAAAATTAATATTAAATATATTATTAATAGTTTAATAACCCTAGTTTTCAAAAAAAAAGTTTAATAGCCTTAGCAAGTGTTGATTAGGAAAACTAGTCCAAAATAAAAACTAGCTCAATAGTTTAAAACTTGGCCTAAAACAAAGGGAAAAATCAGTTTTGGGCTGGGCAAGAAAATCCCAAAATTTGAAAAATATACTAGTTTCAAATCGTTCAAACCGCATATTAAATATCACACCGCATATGTGACTGCAAAAATGAAGTGCGGTGTAGTTATGGTTTTAGCTAAACTCTAAACCACACCGTACCACACTGCACAGTGCATGTAACCATAAAAATGAGGTGCAGTGCAGTTATGGTTTTGACTAAACCGCACCGCACCGCAAAAATGGTCCAAAACCGCACTGCGAACACCCCTAATTCCAAGGCAAGCTCAACAAGGATAATCCAATATGATAACTGCCCAAGGCCGTTAAATTCCAACTGGAAAGATAGGCTTCTCATTTTATTGCATCAATAACTTGCATTTATAATATTTAGTTGTAATAACTTATAATTCTTTGTTGCAATATAGGCCATTCTAGTTAGGAGCTATGTTTCGTACTCATTAACAAGATATATTAGACACTTTTTCTTTTTTCTTTTTTGAGAAAGAGATATATTAGACACTTGAACAAAGTCTTTAGTAAGTTTGGTGTATCTACTTTTTTACTAGTGTCAATGATTTCTTCTTCTCTCCTACCGCTACATCCTCCCCCTTTTATAGAGATTTTGAAAGGTGGGTTGCTTAGGTTGTCTAGCCTCAAATTTAGCATGGGCTCTCACACTTCTTTTATACGTGTAGTGTTCTTTAGTCTTTATTTTTATTCCAACAAGTCGCAGGCCCATGCAATACGCGAGACCGTCACAATTTTCTGTGTTGAATTTTTTTTTTTTTGATTTAGTAAAAACTTTGGTGCTTCCTTTCAACCATACAATAGAGTGATTAACATAAAGTTCTTGCTTCATGCAGCCTTATTTTGTAATATTAACTATTTTGAGTGTCTATATGAAAATATATATGATTATTTTTGTCAGAGAATGGAGAGGACAATATAATTTATTTATAAAAGAATTTTTACCATGATATGCCGAATAACTTATACATTACAAGATGAGCTTTATATGTCAATAGGAAAAAGTTTTCATGTACCCTGGTGCATCATTTAAAATTTTATGAGAACCATAGTTATAACAATTTCCTAATTTCAATCTGACTTAAGCTTGTTTACCTATTCTAAGAAGCCAATTAGTGAATCATTGGCTGAAATTATGAAAGGTGAGAAAATAAAATGATATGTAATTAAATAAAATTAGGAACTTCAAAATTTTGAGAAATCCATGCTTTCAAATATGCAAATGATCTTATGAATTTGTCTCTCATATCCAGTATTTTACGTTCTTCATAATTATATAAATTTACATTTTCTATAAATTTTTTAAAAAAAAAATTGCAGATCTGGCGAGTCAAAGGACATTCTTGTAAAATTGTGCAATAGGATTTATTCTGGACTATTGGAATTTGGAAACTCTCAATTCAACGCTTATAGAATACCATTAATGATGCATGGAGGCTCCAAGGCCATGTCACGTTGGTAGGAAGAGATTCCTATATTAGTAATTTTACAGGGCGATTACTAATATAATTATAAATAGAAAATTGGAGGTGGGATGGGCTTAAATAAATTCTTAGAATTTCAGTAGGGCATAATCCAAATTGAAGTTAAAATTTGATGCCTAGGTGGACATACTACTCTTACTCAATTATTTTAATGGTAGAGCCAAATTACGACTCACTCCCCCCCCCCCCCCCCCAAATATATATATATATAAAGTGTGAAAATAATTGGGCTTGTAGCCCTTATATCACTAATAAAATTAATGGTAAATTGTAAAGTACACCCTTAAAATTTAGGATTGTTTAGATTTTATATCCTGAAATTTTAGAAATTGGATTTCACACCCTAAAATTTGATTCCATTTGTAAAACTCCACCCTCCATTTGTTTTAACCATTAAGTGACAAGCTGTCGTGTTGATATGTATTTTATTTTGCCAAATCAGCCTCCCAAAACGACATCGTTTTGGAAGCACTAGCAGTGCTTTTTGTTTTAAGTAAAACAATGTTGTTTTTTGGAGGCTAATTTGGCAAATAAAAATAAAGATCAGCACACCAACATGTTAGTTAACAACAAAAACTAACAAAATGTGGGGTTTTGCTAACAGAACCAAACTTCAGGTATAAAATCCATTAAACCTAAATTTTAAGGGTGTATTTTACAATTTATCCTAAATTTTAAGGGTGTATTTTACAATTTACCCTTAATTTTATTAGTGATAGAAAGGCTATAAGCCCAATTATTTTTACACTTCAATATATATATATATATATATATAT
>JAXUIC010000261.1:0-49091 GCA_035136125.1 Quercus rubra
TTTTTTTTTTTTTTTTTTTTTTTTTTTTTTTTTTTTTTTTTTTTTTTTTTTTTTTTTTTTTTTTTTTTTTTTTTTTTTTTTTTTTTTTTTTTTTTTTTTTTTTTTTTTTTTTTTTTTTTTTTTTTTTTTTTTTTTTTTTTTTTTTTTTTTTTTTTTTTTTTTTTTTTTTTTTTTTTTTTTTTTTTTTTTTTTTTTTTTTTTTTTTTTTTTTTTTTGCTATTTTTTTTTAATTTTCCCTTACGCGTCAGGTAGGAATGAAACGGAACGATAATTTTTATTTTATCTCTCTGACCCTTTTCCAACCAGTTTTGGCATGGAATGCCGCCAAAATTGTATTTTTTTAATTTTTTGAAAAATTTTGCTATTTTTTTGGAATTTTCTATTACGCATCGGGATGGAGCGGAACAGAACGATAATTTCTATTTTCTCTATTTCTCGGCTTTTTCCAACCTATTTTGGCTTGAAATGAAGCCACAATGGTATTGTTTGATATTTTGATTTTTTGGTCTTTTTATGGAATTTTCTATTCCGCGTTGGATACGAACGAAACGGAACGATAATTTTTATTTTATCTCTTTCTCAGCCTTTTCCAACTTGTTTTGGCTTGAAATGAAGTCACAATGGTATTTTTTGATTTTTTGATTCTTTTTTCTCTTTTTTTTGGAATTTTCTATTACCTGTCGAGTTGGAACGGAACGGAGAGAAAATTTTTATTTTCTCTCTTTGTCGGCCTTTTCAAATCTATTTTGGCTTGAAAAGAAGCCATAACAGGGTTTTCTAATTTTTGAATTTTTTTGCTATTTTTTTTGAATTATCTCTTATGCATCGGATAGAAATGAAACGAAACGAAACGATAATTTTTATTTTCTGTCTTTGTCAGCGTTTTCCAATCTGTTTTGGCTTGAAATGCGGCCATAATGGTTTTTATTAATTTTTTGAATTTTTTTGCTATTTTTTTGAAATTTTCTATTATGCATCGAGTTGGAACGGAATGGAACGATAATTTTTATTTTCTCTCTTCCTCGACCTTTTCCACCATATTTTGGCTTCAAAAGAAGCCATAATGGTATTTTTTAATTTCTTGAATTTTTTTCTATTTTTTTGGAATTTTCTATTACGCGTCGAGTGGGAACGAAACGGAACAGCAATTTTTATTTTCTCCATTCCTCGGCCTTTTCCAACCTATTTTGGCTTGGAATGAAACCACAATGGTATTTTTTGATTTTTTGATTTTTTTTCTCTTTTTTTGGAATTTTCTATTACCTGTCGGGGTAAGAACGGAACGGAAAGAAAATTTTTATTTTTTCTCTTTCTCGGCCTTTTCCAACCTATTTTTGCTTGAAATAAAGCCATAACGGTATCTTTTAATTTATTGAATTTTTTTGCTATTTTTTTTTAATTTTCCCTTACGCGTCAGGTAGGAATGAAACGGAACGATAATTTTTATTTTATCTCTCTGACCCTTTTCCAACCAGTTTTGGCATGGAATGCCGCAAAAATTGTATTTTTTTAATTTTTTGAAAAATTTTGCTATTTTTTTGAAATTTTCTATTACGCATCGGGATGGAGCGGAACAGAACGATAATTTCTATTTTCTCTATTTCTCGGCTTTTTCCAACCTATTTTGGCTTGAAATGAAGCCACAATGGTATTGTTTGATATTTTGATTTTTTGGTCTTTTTATGGAATTTTCTATTCCGCGTTGGATACGAACGAAACGGAACGATAATTTTTATTTTATCTCTTTCTCAGCCTTTTCCAACTTGTTTTGGCTTGAAATGAAGTCACAATGGTATTTTTTGATTTTTTGATTCTTTTTTCTCTTTTTTTTGGAATTTTCTATTACCTGTCGAGTTGGAACGAAACGGAGAGAAAATTTTTATTTTCTCTCTTTGTCGGCCTTTTCAAATCTATTTTGGTTTGAAAAGAAGCCATAACAGGGTTTTCTAATTTTTTGAATTTTTTTGCTATTTTTTTTGAATTATCTCTTATGCATCGGATAGAAATGAAACGAAACGAAACGATAATTTTTATATTCTGTCTTTTTCAGCGTTTTCCAGTCTGTTTTGGCTTGAAATGCGGCCATAATGGTTTTTATTAATTTTTTGAATTTTTTTGCTATTTTTTTGAAATTTTCTATTATGCATCGAGTTGGAACGGAATGGAACGATAATTTTTATTTTCTCTCTTCCTCGACCTTTTCCACCATATTTTGGCTTCAAAAGAAGCCATAATGGTATTTTTTAATTTCTTGAATTTTTTTCTATTTTTTTGGAATTTTCTATTACGCGTCGAGTGGGAACGAAACGGAACAGCAATTTTTATTTTCTCCATTCCTCGGCCTTTTCCAACCTATTTTGGCTTGGAATGAAACCACAATGGTATTTTTTGATTTTTTGATTTTTTTTCTCTTTTTTTGGAATTTTCTATTACCTGTCGGGGTAAGAACGGAACGGAAAGAAAATTTTTATTTTTTCTCTTTCTCAGCCTTTTCCAACCTATTTTTGCTTGAAATAAAGCCATAACGGTATCTTTTAATTTATTGAATTTTTTTGCTATTTTTTTTTAATTTTCCCTTACGCTTCAGGTAGGAATGAAACGGAACGATAATTTTTATTTTATCTCTCTGACCCTTTTCCAACCAGTTTTGGCATGGAATGCCGCCAAAATTGTATTTTTTTAATTTTTTGAAAAATTTTGCTATTTTTTTGGAATTTTCTATTACGCATCGGGATGCAGCGGAACAGAACGATAATTTCTATTTTCTCTATTTCTCGGCTTTTTCCAACCTATTTTGGCTTGAAATGAAGCCACAATGGTATTGTTTGATATTTTGATTTTTTGGTCTTTTTATGGAATTTTCTATTACGCGTTGGATACGAACGAAACGGAACGATAATTTTTATTTTATCTCTTTCTCAGCCTTTTCCAACTTGTTTTGGCTTGAAATGAAGTCACAATGGTATTTTTTGATTTTTTGATTCTTTTTTCTCTTTTTTTTGGAATTTTCTATTACCTGTCGAGTTGGAACGGAACGGAGAGAAAATTTTTATTTTCTCTCTTTGTCGGCCTTTTCAAATCTATTTTGGCTTGAAAAGAAGCCATAACAGGGTTTTCTAATTTTTTGAATTTTTTTGCTATTTTTTTTGAATTATCTCTTATGCATCGGATAGAAATGAAACGAAACGAAACGATAATTTTTATTTTCTGTCTTTTTCAGCGTTTTCCAATCTGTTTTGGCTTGAAATGCGGCCATAATGGTTTTTATTAATTTTTTGAATTTTTTTGCTATTTTTTTGAAATTTTCTATTATGCATCGAGCTGGAACGGAATGGAACGATAATTTTTATTTTCTCTCTTCCTCGACCTTTTCCACCATATTTTGGCTTCAAAAGAAGCCATAATGGTATTTTTTAATTTCTTGAATTTTTTTCTATTTTTTTGGAATTTTCTATTACCCTTTGGGTTGGAACGAAACGGAACGATAATTTTTATTTCCTCTCTTCGTTAGCCTTTTCCAACGTATTTTGGCTGGAAATGACGCCATAATGGACTTTTATCATTTTTTTCATTTTTTTGCAAATTTTTTTGGAATTTTCTATTACGCGTCGAGTGGGAACGAAACAGAACGGCAATTTTTATTTTCTCTATTTCTCGGCCTTTTCCAACCTATTTTGGCTTGGGACGAAGCCACAATGGTATTTTTTGATTTTTTGATTTTTTTTCTCTTTTTTTGTAATTTTCTATTGCCTGCCGGATAAGAACAGAACGGAAAGACAATTTTTATTTTTTCTCTTTCTCGGCCTTTTCCAACCTATTTTGGCTTGAAATGAAGTCATAATGGAATTTTTTACTTTATTGAATTTTTTTGCTATTTTTTTTTAATTTTCTATTCCGCGTCGGGTCGGAACGAAACGAAACGATAATTTTTATTTTCTGTCTTTTTCAGCGTTTTCCAATCTGTTTTGGCTTGAAATGCGGCCATAATGGTTTTTTTTAATTTTTTGAATTTTTTTGGTATTTTTTTGAAATTTTCTATTACGCATCGAGTTGGAACGGAATGGAACGATAATTTTTATTTTCTCTCTTCCTCGACCTTTTCCACCATATTTTGGCTTCAAAAGAAGCCATAATGGTATTTTTAATTTCTTGAATTTTTTTCTATTTTTTTGGAATTTTCTATTACGCTTTGGGTTGGAACGAAACGGAACGATAATTTTTATTTCCTCTCTTCGTTAGCCTTTTCGAACCTATTTTGGCTGGAAATGACGCCATAATGGACTTTTATCATTTTTTTCATTTTTTTGCTAATTTTTTTGGAATTTTCTATTACGCGTCGAGTGGGAACGAAACAGAACGGCAATTTTTATTTTCTCTATTTCTCGGCCTTTTCCAACCTATTTTGGCTTGGGATGAAGCCACAATGGTATTTTTTGATTTTTTGATTTTTTTTCTCTTTTTTTGGAATTTTCTATTACCTGTCGGGGTAAGAACGGAACGGAAAGAAAATTTTTATTTTTTCTCTTTCTCGGCCTTTTCCAACCTATTTTTGCTTGAAATAAAGCCATAACGGTATCTTTTAATTTATTGATTTTTTTTGCTATTTTTTTTTAATTTTCCCTTACGCGTCAGGTAGGAATGAAACGGAACGATAATTTTTATTTTATCTCTCTGACCCTTTTCCAACCAGTTTTGGCATGGAATGCCGCCAAAATTGTATTTTTTTAATTTTTTGAAAAATTTTGCTATTTTTTTGGAATTTTCTATTACGCATCGGGATGGAGCGGAACAGAACGATAATTTCTATTTTCTCTATTTCTCGGCTTTTTCGAACCTATTTTGGCTTGAAATGAAGCCACAATGGTATTGTTTGATATTTTGATTTTTTGGTCTTTTTATGGAATTTTCTATTACGCGTTGGATACGAACGAAACGGAACGATAATTTTTATTTTATCTCTTTCTCAGCCTTTTCCAACTTGTTTTGGCTTGAAATGAAGTCACAATGGTATTTTTTGATTTTTTGATTCTTTTTTCTCTTTTTTTTGGAATTTTCTATTGCCTGTAGAGTTGGAACGGAACGGAGAGAAAATTTTTATTTTCTCTCTTTGTCGGCCTTTTCAAATCTATTTTGGTTTGAAAAGAAGCCATAACAGGGTTTTCTAATTTTTTGAATTTTTTTGCTATTTTTTTTGAATTATCTCTTATGCGTCGGATAGAAATGAAACGAAACGAAACGATAATTTTTATTTTCTGTCTTTTTCAGCGTTTTCCAGTCTGTTTTGGCTTGAAATGCGGCCATAATGGTTTTTATTAATTTTTTGAATTTTTTTGCTATTTTTTTGAAATTTTCTATTATGCATCGAATTGGAACGGAATGGAACGATAATTTTTATTTTCTCTCTTCCTCGACCTTTTCCACCATATTTTGGCTTCAAAAGAAGCCATAATGGTATTTTTTAATTTCTTGAATTTTTTTCTATTTTTTTGGAATTTTCTATTACACGTCGAGTGGGAACGAAACGGAACAGCAATTTTTATTTTCTCCATTCCTCGGCCTTTTCCAACCTATTTTGGCTTGGAATGAAACCACAATGGTATTTTTTGATTTTTTGATTTTTTTTCTCTTTTTTTGGAATTTTCTATTACCTGTCGGGGTAAGAACGGAACGGAAAGAAAATTTTTATTTTTTCTCTTTCTCGGCCTTTTCCAACCTATTTTTGCTTGAAATAAAGCCATAACGGTATCTTTTAATTTATTGAATTTTTTTGCTATTTTTTTTTAATTTTCCCTTACGCGTCAGGTAGGAATGAAACGGAACGATAATTTTTATTTTATCTCTCTGACCCTTTTCCAACCAGTTTTGGCATGGAATGCCGCCAAAATTGTATTTTTTTAATTTTTTGAAAAATTTTGCTATTTTTTTGGAATTTTCTATTACGCATCGGGATGGAGCGGAACAGAACGATAATTTCTATTTTCTCTATTTCTCGGCTTTTTCCAACCTATTTTGGCTTGAAATGAAGCCACAATGGTATTGTTTGATATTTTGATTTTTTGGTCTTTTTATGGAATTTTCTATTCCGCGTTGGATACGAACGAAACGGAACGATAATTTTTATTTTATCTCTTTCTCAGCCTTTTCCAACTTGTTTTGGCTTGAAATGAAGTCACAATGGTATTTTTTGATTTTTTGATTCTTTTTTCTCTTTTTTTTGGAATTTTCTATTACCTGTCGAGTTGGAACGGAACGGAGAGAAAATTTTTATTTTCTCTCTTTGTCGGCCTTTTCAAATCTATTTTGGCTTGAAAAGAAGCCATAACAGGGTTTTCTAATTTTTTGAATTTTTTTGCTATTTTTTTTGAATTATCTCTTATGCATCGGATAGAAATGAAACGAAACGAAACGATAATTTTTATTTTCTGTCTTTGTCAGCGTTTTCCAATCTGTTTTGGCTTGAAATGCGGCCATAATGGTTTTTATTAATTTTTTGAATTTTTTTGCTATTTTTTTGAAATTTTCTATTATGCATCGAGTTGGAACGGAATGGAACGATAATTTTTATTTTCTCTCTTCCTCGACCTTTTCCACCATATTTTGGCTTCAAAAGAAGCCATAATGGTATTTTTTAATTTCTTGAATTTTTTTCTATTTTTTTGGAATTTTCTATTACGCGTCGAGTGGGAACGAAACGGAACAGCAATTTTTATTTTCTCCATTCCTCGGCCTTTTCCAACCTATTTTGGCTTGGAATGAAACCACAATGGTATTTTTTGATTTTTTGATTTTTTTTTCTCTTTTTTTGGAATTTTCTATTACCTGTCGGGGTAAGAACGGAACGGAAAGAAAATTTTTATTTTTTCTCTTTCTCGGCCTTTTCCAACCTATTTTTGCTTGAAATAAAGCCATAACGGTATCTTTTAATTTATTGAATTTTTTTGCTATTTTTTTTTAATTTTCCCTTACGCGTCAGGTAGGAATGAAACGGAACGATAATTTTTATTTTATCTCTCTGACCCTTTTCCAACCAGTTTTGGCATGGAATGCCGCAAAAATTGTATTTTTTTAATTTTTTGAAAAATTTTGCTATTTTTTTGGAATTTTCTATTACGCATCGGGATGGAGCGGAACAGAACGATAATTTCTATTTTCTCTATTTCTCGGCTTTTTCCAACCTATTTTGGCTTGAAATGAAGCCACAATGGTATTGTTTGATATTTTGATTTTTTGGTCTTTTTATGGAATTTTCTATTCCGCGTTGGATACGAACGAAACGGAACGATAATTTTTATTTTATCTCTTTCTCAGCCTTTTCCAACTTGTTTTGGCTTGAAATGAAGTCACAATGGTATTTTTTGATTTTTTGATTCTTTTTTCTCTTTTTTTTGGAATTTTCTATTACCTGTCGAGTTGGAACGGAACGGAGAGAAAATTTTTATTTTCTCTCTTTGTCGGCCTTTTCAAATCTATTTTGGCTTGAAAAGAAGCCATAACAGGGTTTTCTAATTTTTTGAATTTTTTTGCTATTTTTTTTGAATTATCTCTTATGCATCGGATAGAAATGAAACGAAACGAAACGATAATTTTTATTTTCTGTCTTTTTCAGCGTTTTCCAATCTGTTTTGGCTTGAAATGCGGCCATAATGGTTTTTATTAATTTTTTGAATTTTTTTGCTTTTTTTTTGAAATTTTCTATTATGCATCGAGTTGGAACGGAATGGAACGATAATTTTTATTTTCTCTCTTCCTCGACCTTTTCCACCATATTTTGGCTTCAAAAGAAGCCATAATGGTATTTTTTAATTTCTTGAATTTTTTTCTATTTTTTTGGAATTTTCTATTACGCTTTGGGTTGGAACGAAACGGAACGATAATTTTTATTTCCTCTCTTCGTTAGCCTTTTCCAACGTATTTTGGCTGGAAATGACGCCATAATGGACTTTTATCATTTTTTTCATTTTTTTGCTAATTTTTTTGGAATTTTCTATTACGCGTCGAGTGGGAACGAAACAGAACGGCAATTTTTATTTTCTCTATTTCTCGGCCTTTTCCAACCTATTTTGGCTTGGGATGAAGCCACAATGGTATTTTTTGATTTTTTGATTTTTTTTCTCTTTTTTTGTAATTTTCTATTGCCTGCCGGATAAGAACGGAACGGAAAGACAATTTTTATTTTTTCTCTTTCTCGGCCTTTTCCAACCTATTTTGGCTTGAAATGAAGTCATAATGGAATTTTTTACTTTATTGAATTTTTTTGCTATTTTTTTTTAATTTTCTATTCCGCGTCGGGTCGAAACGAAACGAAACGATAATTTTTATTTTCTGTCTTTTTCAGCGTTTTCCAATCTGTTTTGGCTTGAAATGCGGCCATAATGGTTTTTATTAATTTTTTGAATTTTTTTGGTATTTTTTTGAAATTTTCTATTACGCATCGAGTTGGAACGGAATGGAACGATAATTTTTATTTTCTCTCTTCCTCGACCTTTTCCACCATATTTTGGCTTCAAAAGAAGCCATAATGGTATTTTTTAATTTCTTGAATTTTTTTCTATTTTTTTGGAATTTTCTATTACGCTTTGGGTTGGAACGAAACGGAACGATAATTTTTATTTCCTCTCTTCGTTAGCCTTTTCGAACCTATTTTGGCTGGAAATGACGCCATAATGGACTTTTATCATTTTTTTCATTTTTTTGCTAATTTTTTTGGAATTTTCTATTACGCGTCGATTGGGAACGAAACAGAACGGCAATTTTTATTTTCTCTATTTCTCGGCCTTTTCCAACCTATTTTGGCTTGGGATGAAGCCACAATGGTATTTTTTGATTTTTTGATTTTTTTTCTCTTTTTTTGTAATTTTCTTTTGCCTGCCGGGTATGAACGGAACGGAAAGACAATTTTTATTTTTTCTCTTTCTCGGCCTTTTCCAACCTATTTTGGCTTGAAATGAAGCCATAATGGAATTTTTTACTTTATTGAATTTTTTTGCTATTTTTTTTTAATATTCTCTTCCGCGTCGGGTCGGAACGAAACGAAACGATAATTTTTATTTTCTCACTTTCTCAGCCTTTTCCAACCTATGTTGGCTTGAAATGATGCCATAATGGTTTTTTTTCATTTTTTTCATTTTTTTGCAATTTTTTTTGAAATTCTCTATTACACGTCGGGTGGTAACGAAACGGAACGACAATTTTTATTTTCTCTCTTTCCCGGCCTTTTCCAACCTATTTTGGCTTAAAAAGAAGCCGTAATGGAATTTTTTTCTTTATTGAATTTTTTTGCTATTTTTTTGGAATTTTCTATTACGCATCGAGTTGGAACGGAACGGAACGATAATTTTTATTTTCTCTCTTCCTCGACCTTTTCCACCATATTTTGGCTTCAAAAGAAGCCATAATGGTATTTTTTAATTTCTTGAGTTTTTTTGCTATTTTTTTTGGAATTTTCTATTACGCTTTGGGTACGAACGAAACGGAACGATAATTTTTATTTCCTCTCTTCGTTAGCCTTTTTCAACCTATTTTGGCTGGAAATGACGCCATAATGGATTTTTATCATTTTTTTCATTTTTTTGCTAATTTTTTTGGAATTTTCTATTGCGCGTCGAGTGGGAACGAAACGGAACGGCAATTTTTATTTTCTCCATTCCTCGGCCATTTCCAACCTATTTTGGCTTGGAATGAAGCCACAATGGTATTTTTTGATTTTTTGATTTTTTTTCTCTTTTTTTGGAATTTTCTATTACCTGTCGGGTAAGAACGGAACGGAAAGAAAATTTTTATTTTTTCTCTTTCTCGGCCTTTCCTAACCTATTTTTGCTTGACATGAAGCCATAACGGTATCTTTTAATTTATTGAATTTTTTTGCTATTTTTTTTTGAATTTTCTCTTACGCGTCGGGTAGGAATGAAACGAAACGATGATTTTTATTTTCTCTCTCTAAGCCTTTTCCAACCAATTTTGGCTTGGAATGCCGCCGAAATTGTTTTTTTTATTATTTTTTGAAAAATTTTGCTATTTTTTTGGAATTTTCTGTTACGCATCGGGATGGAACGGAACAGAACGATAATTTTTGTTTTCTCTCTTTCTCGACCTTTTCCACCCTATTTTGGCTTCAAAAGAAGCCATAATGGTATTTTTTAATTTCTTGAATTTTTTTCTATTTTTTTGGAATTTTCTATTACGCTTTGGGTTGGAACGAAACGGAACGATAATTTTTATTTCCTCTCTTCGTTAGCCTTTTCCAACGTATTTTGGCTGGAAATGACGCCATAATGGACTTTTATCATTTTTTTCATTTTTTTGCTAATTTTTTTGGAATTTTCTATTACGCGTCGAGTGGGAACGAAACAGAACGGCAATTTTTATTTTCTCTATTTCTCGGCCTTTTCCAACCTATTTTGGCTTGGGATGAAGCCACAATGGTATTTTTTGATTTTTTGATTTTTTTTCTCTTTTTTTGTAATTTTCTATTGCCTGCCGGATAAGAACGGAACGGAAAGACAATTTTTATTTTTTCTCTTTCTCGGCCTTTTCCAACCTATTTTGGCTTGAAATGAAGTCATAATGGAATTTTTTACTTTATTGAATTTTTTTGCTATTTTTTTTTAATTTTCTATTCCGCGTCGGGTCGGAACGAAACGAAACGATAATTTTTATTTTCTGTCTTTTTCAGCGTTTTCCAATCTGTTTTGGCTTGAAATGCGGCCATAATGGTTTTTATTAATTTTTTGAATTTTTTTGGTATTTTTTTGAAATTTTCTATTACGCATCGAGTTGGAACGGAATGGAACGATAATTTTTATTTTCTCTCTTCCTCGACCTTTTCCACCATATTTTGGCTTCAAAAGAAGCCATAATGGTATTTTTTAATTTCTTGAATTTTTTTCTATTTTTTTGGAATTTTCTATTACGCTTTGGGTTGGAACGAAACGGAACGATAATTTTTATTTCCTCTCTTCGTTAGCCTTTTCGAACCTATTTTGGCTGGAAATGACGCCATAATGGACTTTTATCATTTTTTTTCATTTTTTTGCTAATTTTTTTGGAATTTTCTATTACGCGTCGATTGGGAACGAAACAGAACGGCAATTTTTATTTTCTCTATTTCTCGGCCTTTTCCAACCTATTTTGGCTTGGGATGAAGCCACAATGGTATTTTTTGATTTTTTGATTTTTTTTCTCTTTTTTTGTAATTTTCTTTTGCCTGCCGGGTATGAACGGAACGGAAAGACAATTTTTATTTTTTCTCTTTCTCGGCCTTTTCCAACCTATTTTGGCTTGAAATGAAGCCATAATGGAATTTTTTACTTTATTGAATTTTTTTGCTATTTTTTTTTAATATTCTCTTCCGCGTCGGGTCGGAACGAAACGAAACGATAATTTTTATTTTCTCACTTTCTCAGCCTTTTCCAACCTATGTTGGCTTGAAATGATGCCATAATGGTTTTTTTTTCATTTTTTTCATTTTTTTGCAATTTTTTTTGAAATTCTCTATTACGCGTCGGGTGGTAACGAAACGGAACGACAATTTTTATTTTCTCTCTTTCCCGGCCTTTTCCAACCTATTTTGGCTTAAAAAGAAGCCGTAATGGAATTTTTTTCTTTATTGAATTTTTTTGCTATTTTTTTGGAATTTTCTATTACGCATCGAGTTGGAACGGAACGGAACGATAATTTTTATTTTCTCTCTTCCTCGACCTTTTCCACCATATTTTGGCTTCAAAAGAAGCCATAATGGTATTTTTTAATTTCTTGAGTTTTTTTGCTATTTTTTTTGGAATTTTCTATTACGCTTTGGGTACGAACGAAACGGAACGATAATTTTTATTTCCTCTCTTCGTTAGCCTTTTTCAACCTATTTTGGCTGGAAATGACGCCATAATGGATTTTTATCATTTTTTTTCATTTTTTTGCTAATTTTTTTGGAATTTTCTATTGCGCGTCGAGTGGGAACGAAACGGAACGGCAATTTTTATTTTCTCCATTCCTCGGCCATTTCCAACCTATTTTGGCTTGGAATGAAGCCACAATGGTATTTTTTGATTTTTTGATTTTTTTTCTCTTTTTTTGGAATTTTCTATTACCTGTCGGGTAAGAACGGAACGGAAAGAAAATTTTTATTTTTTCTCTTTCTCGGCCTTTCCTAACCTATTTTTGCTTGACATGAAGCCATAACGGTATCTTTTAATTTATTGAATTTTTTTGCTATTTTTTTTTGAATTTTCTCTTACGCGTCGGGTAGGAATGAAACGAAACGATGATTTTTATTTTCTCTCTCTAAGCCTTTTCCAACCAATTTTGGCTTGGAATGCCGCCGAAATTGTTTTTTTTATTATTTTTTGAAAAATTTTGCTATTTTTTTGGAATTTTCTGTTACGCATCGGGATGGAACGGAACAGAACGATAATTTTTGTTTTCTCTCTTTCTCGACCTTTTCCACCCTATTTTGGCTTCAAAAGAAGCCATAATGGTATTTTTTAATTTCTTGAATTTTTTTGCTATTTTTTTGGAATTTTCTATTACGCTTTGGGTAGGAACGAAACGGAACGATAATTTTTATTTCCTCTCTTCGTTAGCCTTTTCCAACCTATTTTGGCTGGAAATGACGCCATAATGTATTTTTATCATTTTTTTCATTTTTTTGCTAATTTTTTTAAATTTTCTATTACGCGTCGAGTGGGAACGAAACGGAACGGCAATTTTTATTTTCTCTATTTCTCGGCCTTTTCCAACCTATTTTGGCTTGGGATGAAGCCACAATGGTATTTTTTGATTTTTTGATTTTTTTTCTCTTTTTTTGTAATTTTCTATTGCCTGCCGGATAAGAACGGAACGGAAAGACAATTTTTATTTTTTCTCTTTCTCGGCCTTTTCCAACCTATTTTGGCTTGAAATGAAGTCATAATGGAATTTTTTACTTTATTGAATTTTTTTGCTATTTTTTTTTAATTTTCTATTCCGCGTCGGGTCGGAACGAAACGAAACGATAATTTTTATTTTCTGTCTTTTTCAGCGTTTTCCAATCTGTTTTGGCTTGAAATGCGGCCATAATGGTTTTTATTAATTTTTTGAATTTTTTTGGTATTTTTTTGAAATTTTCTATTACGCATCGAGTTGGAACGGAATGGAACGATAATTTTTATTTTCTCTCTTCCTCGACCTTTTCCACCATATTTTGGCTTCAAAAGAAGCCATAATGGTATTTTTTAATTTCTTGAATTTTTTTCTATTTTTTTGGAATTTTCTATTACGCTTTGGGTTGGAACGAAACGGAACGATAATTTTTATTTCCTCTCTTCGTTAGCCTTTTCGAACCTATTTTGGCTGGAAATGACGCCATAATGGACTTTTATCATTTTTTTCATTTTTTTGCTAATTTTTTTGGAATTTTCTATTACGCGTCGATTGGGAACGAAACAGAACGGCAATTTTTATTTTCTCTATTTCTCGGCCTTTTCCAACCTATTTTGGCTTGGGATGAAGCCACAATGGTATTTTTTGATTTTTTGATTTTTTTTCTCTTTTTTTGTAATTTTCTTTTGCCTGCCGGGTATGAACGGAACGGAAAGACAATTTTTATTTTTTCTCTTTCTCGGCCTTTTCCAACCTATTTTGGCTTGAAATGAAGCCATAATGGAATTTTTTACTTTATTGAATTTTTTTGCTATTTTTTTTTAATATTCTCTTCCGCGTCGGGTCGGAACGAAACGAAACGATAATTTTTATTTTCTCACTTTCTCAGCCTTTTCCAACCTATGTTGGCTTGAAATGATGCCATAATGGTTTTTTTTCATTTTTTTCATTTTTTTGCAATTTTTTTTGAAATTCTCTATTACGCGTCGGGTGGTAACGAAACGGAACGACAATTTTTATTTTCTCTCTTTCCCGGCCTTTTCCAACCTATTTTGGCTTAAAAAGAAGCCGTAATGGAATTTTTTTCTTTATTGAATTTTTTTGCTATTTTTTTGGAATTTTCTATTACGCATCGAGTTGGAACGGAACGGAACGATAATTTTTATTTTCTCTCTTCCTCGACCTTTTCCACCATATTTTGGCTTCAAAAGAAGCCATAATGGTATTTTTTAATTTCTTGAGTTTTTTTGCTATTTTTTTTGGAATTTTCTATTACGCTTTGGGTACGAACGAAACGGAACGATAATTTTTATTTCCTCTCTTCGTTAGCCTTTTTCAACCTATTTTGGCTGGAAATGACGCCATAATGGATTTTTATCATTTTTTTCATTTTTTTGCTAATTTTTTTGGAATTTTCTATTGCGCGTCGAGTGGGAACGAAACGGAACGGCAATTTTTATTTTCTCCATTCCTCGGCCATTTCCAACCTATTTTGGCTTGGAATGAAGCCACAATGGTATTTTTTGATTTTTTGATTTTTTTTCTCTTTTTTTGGAATTTTCTATTACCTGTCGGGTAAGAACGGAACGGAAAGAAAATTTTTATTTTTTCTCTTTCTCGGCCTTTCCTAACCTATTTTTGCTTGACATGAAGCCATAACGGTATCTTTTAATTTATTGAATTTTTTTGCTATTTTTTTTTGAATTTTCTCTTACGCGTCGGGTAGGAATGAAACGAAACGATGATTTTTATTTTCTCTCTCTAAGCCTTTTCCAACCAATTTTGGCTTGGAATGCCGCCGAAATTGTTTTTTTTATTATTTTTTGAAAAATTTTGCTATTTTTTTGGAATTTTCTGTTACGCATCGGGATGGAACGGAACAGAACGATAATTTTTGTTTTCTCTCTTTCTCGACCTTTTCCACCCTATTTTGGCTTCAAAAGAAGCCATAATGGTATTTTTTAATTTCTTGAATTTTTTTGCTATTTTTTTGGAATTTTCTATTACGCTTTGGGTAGGAACGAAACGGAACGATAATTTTTATTTCCTCTCTTCGTTAGCCTTTTCCAACCTATTTTGGCTGGAAATGACGCCATAATGTATTTTTATCATTTTTTTCATTTTTTTGCTAATTTTTTTAAATTTTCTATTACGCGTCGAGTGGGAACGAAACGGAACGGCAATTTTTATTTTCTCCATTCCTCGGCCTTTTCCAACCTATTTTGGCTTGGAATGAAGCCACAATGGTATTTTTTGATTTTTTTTTCTCTTTTTTTTGAATTTTCTATTACCTGTCGGGTTGATATGAACTTCACCAACAATTGTGATGAAACCCGTTAACAATGATGGTTTGGAACCCGGAGATCGTGTAGACAAGATTTGTTGAACCTTGACCCATCACCTAACCAGATGAAAACCAAGACTACGATAGAATTGAAACGCCACACCAAGAATTCCTAAGAATCTCTCTAGAATCAAAGGTGATAAGTTTGGTTGTTTGAACGCCACAAGCTTAACTTGATAAGTTCAAGAGTTCTTTTAAGAACCAAGAGGATCACAAGACTCACAAGTAGAATAATTTCTGAATACCAAACTATATTTTTCAAAATTCGTACTACCAGATATATACTTGGAACAACCCTCCAAGAATAGGTAAAAATCATAATTAAAACTTCAAAAACAACACCAAAGATTAATATAATCAAGTTCCCACGTTTTTTAGTTTTCTAGGACTTCAAAAAATGGCTAAATGACTAGAATTAACATGCCCAGCCAATACCAAGACATCTTCCCATTTGATATCCTTGGAACTTAACAAATTCACATTTAATATCCTTGGAACTTAACAAGTTCACACCCTTTAATGGTCAGACCATGCTGGTTGTGAATTTGCATGCATTAGCCTCTTCAATTGCTTTGATGACATGGACTAGGCCTTGATTATTATTTGAGCCCATCTTGGTCTTTCTAGAATCTGCCCAAATCTCTTGGACAAGCCCATTTAGTGATTCCTTGAAACGTTCGGCTCTAAGTCTTGTAATTGGGCCACTAGAAAATGACAATGGGTCTTGTGCAAATTCAGCTCTATTTCCACTTGTATGATCAACATGTCCAACTCCATGGTGTGCATCACGGGTAAGAACGGAACGGAAAGAAAATTTTTATTTTTTCTCTTTCTCGGCCTTTTCCAACCTATTTTTGCTTGAAATGAAGCTATAACGGTATCTTTTAATTTATTGAATTCTTTTGTTATTTTTTTGAATTTTCTATTATGCGTCGGGTAGGAATGAAACAGCAAGATAATTTTTATTTTCTCTCTCTGAGCCTTTTCCAACCAGTTTTGGCTTGGAATGCCGCTGAAATTGTATTTTTTTTAATTTTTTGAAAAATTTTGCTATTTTTTTGGAATTTTCTATTACGCATCGGGATGGAACGGAACCGAACGATAATTTCTATTTTCTCTATTTCTCGGCCTTTTCCAACCTATTTTGGCTTGAAATGAAGCCACAATGGTATTGTTTGATATTTTGATTTTTTTGCTACTTTTATGGAATTTTCTATTATGCGTCGGATAGGAACGAAACGGAACGATAATTTTTATTTTCACTCTTCCTCGACCTTTTCCACCCTATTTTGGCTTCAAAAGAAGCCATAACGGTATTTTTTAATTTCTTGAATTTTTTTGCTATTTTTTTGGAATTTTCTATTACGCTTTGGGTAGGAACGAAACGGAACGATAATTTTTATTTCCTCTCTTCGTTAGCTTTTTCCAACCTATTTTGGCTGGAAATGACGCCATAATGGACTTTTATCATTTTTTTCATTTTTTTGCTAATTTTTTTGGAATTTTCTATTGCGCGTCGAGTGGGAACAAAACGGAACGGCAATTTTTATTTTCTCCATTTCTCGGCCGTTTCCAACCTATTTTGGCTTGGAATGAAGCCACAATGGTATTTTTTGATTTTTTTTCTCTTTTTTTGGAATTTTCTATTACCTGTCGGGTAAGAACGGAACGGAAAGAAAATTTTTATTTTTTCTCTTTCTCGGCCTTTTCCATCCTATTTTTGCTTGATATGAAGCCATAACGGTATCTTTTAATTTATTGAATTTTTTTGCTATTTTTTTTTAATTTTCTCTTACGCGTCAGGTAGGAATGAAACGGAACGATAATTTTTATTTTATCTCTCTGAGCCTTTTCCAACTAGTTTTGGCATGGAATGCCGCCGAAAATGTATTTTTTTAATTTTTTGAAAAATTTTGCTATTTTTTTGGAATTTTCTATTACGCATCGGGATGGAGCGGAACAGAACGATAATTTCTATTTTCTCTACTTCTCGGCCTTTTCCAACCTATTTTGGCTTGAAATGAAGCCACAATAGTATCGTTTGATATTTTGATTTTTTTGCTCTTTTTATGGAATTTTATATTACGCGTCGGATAGGAACGAAACGGAACGATAATTTTTATTTTATCTCTTTCTCAGCCTTTTCCAACTTATTTTGGCTTGAAATGAAGTCACAATGGTATTTTTTGATTTTTTGATTCTTTTTTCTCTTTTTTTGGAATTTTCTATTACCCGTCGAGTTGGAACGGAACGGAGAGACAATTTTTATTTTTTCTCTTTTTCGGCCTTTTCAAACCTATTTTGGCTTCAAAAGAAGCCATAACAGGGTTTTTTAATTTTTTGAATTTTTTTGCTATTTTTTTTTAATTATCTCTTATGCGTCGGATAGAAACGAAACGAAACGAAATGATAATTTTTATTTTCTCTCTTTTTCAGCGTTTTCCAATCTGTTTTGGCTTGAAATGCGGCCATAATTGTTTTTTTGAATTTTTTTCTATTTTTTTTGGAATTTTCTATTACGCGTCGGGTGGTAACGAAACGGAACAACAATTTTTATTTTCTCTCTTTCCCGGCATTTTCCAACCTATTTTTGCTTGAAATTAAGCCATAACGGTATCTTTTAATTTATTGAATTTTTTTGCTTTTTTTTTTTGAATTTTCTCTTAGGCGTCGGGTTGGAAGGAAACAGAACGATAATTTTTATTTTCTCTCTCTGAGCCTTTTCCAACCTGTTTTGGCTTGAAATGACGCCATAATAGTATTTTTTAATTTTTTGAATTTTTTTGCTATTTTTTTGGAATTTTCTATTACGCATCGAGTTGGAACGGAACGGAACGATAATTTTTATTTTCTCTCTTCCTCGACCTTTTCCACCCTATTTTGGCTTCAAAAGAAGCCATAATGGTATTTTTTAATTTCTTGAATTTTTTTGCTATTTTTTTGTAATTTTCTATTACGCTTTGGGTAGGAACGAAACGGAACGATAATTTTTATTTCCTCTCTTCGTTAGCCTTTTCCAACCTATTTTGGCTAGAAATGACGCCATAATGGATTTTTATCATTTTTTTCATTTTTTTGCTAATTTTTTTGGAATTTTCTATTACGCGTCGAGTGGGAACGAAACGGAACGGAAATTTTTATTTTCTCCATTCCTCGGCCTTTTCAAACCTATTTTTGCTTGGAATGAAGTCACAATGGTATTTTTTGATTTTTTGAATTTTTTTTCTCTTTTTTTGGAATTTTCTATTACCTATCGGGTAAGAACAGAACGGAAAGAAAACTTGTATTTTTTCTCTTTCTCGGCCTTTTCCAACCTATTTTTGCTTGAAATGAGGCCAGAACGGTATCTTTTAATTTATTCAATTTTTTTACTATTTTTTTTTAATTTTCTCTTACGCGTCGGGTAGGAATGAAACGGAATGATAATTTTTATTTTATCTCTCTGAGCCTTTTCCAACCAGTTTTGGCATGGAATGCCGCCGAAATTGTATTTTTTTAATTTTTTGAAAAATTTATCTATTTTTTTGGAATTTTCTATTACGCATCGGGATGAAGCGGAACAGAACGATAATTTCTATTTTCTCTATTTCTCGGCCTTTTGCAACCTATTTTGGCTTGAAATGAAGCCACAATGGTATTGTTTGATATTTTGATTTTTTGGTCTTTTTGTGGAATTTTTTATTGCGCGTCGGATAGGAGCGAAACGGAACGATAATTTTTATTTTATCTCTTTCTCAGCCTTTTCCAACTTATTTTGGCTTGAAATGAAGTCACAATGGTATTTTTTGATTTTTTGATTCTTTTTTCTCTTTTTTTGGAATTTTCTATTACCCGTCGAGTTGGAACGGAACGGAGAGACAATTTTTATTTTCTCTCTTTCTCGGCCTTGTCAAACCTATTTTGGCTTGAAAAGAAGCCATAACAGGGTTTTCTAATTTTTTGAAATTTTTTACTATTTTTTTTGAATTATCTCTTCTGCGTCGGATAGAAACGAAACGATAATTTTTATTTTCTCTCTTTTTCAGCGTTTTCCAATCTGTTTTGGCTTGAAATGCGGCCATTATGGTTTTTATTAATTTTTTGAATTTTTTTGCTATTTTTTTTGAAATTTTCTATTACGCGTCGGGTTGGAACGGAACGGAACGATAATTTTAATTTTCTCATTTTCTCAGCCTTTTCCAACCTATGTTGGCTTGAAATGATGCCGTAATAGTTTTTTTCTTTTTTTTGCCATTATTTTTGAAATTTTCTATTACGCGTCGGGTGGTAACGAAACGGAACGACAATTTTTATTTTCTCTCTTTCCCGACATTTTCCAACCTATTTTGGCTTAAAAAGAAGCCATAATGGAATTTTGCACTTTATTGAATTTTTTTGCTATTTTTTTTAATTTTCTATTACGCGTCGGGACGGAACGAAACGAAACGATAATTTTTATTTTCTCTCTCTGAGCCTTTTCCAACTTGCTTTGGCTTGAAATGAAGCCAAATTGGTATTGTTTGATATTTTGACTTTTTTGCTCCTTTTATGGAATTTTCTATTACGCGTCGGATAGGAACGAAACAGAACGATAATTTTTATTTTCTCTCTTTCTCGACCTTTTCCACCCTATTTTGGCTTGGGATGAAGCCACAATGGTATTTTTTGATTTTTTGATTTTTTTTCTCTTTTTTTGGAATTTTCTATTACCTGTCGGGTAAGAACAGAACGGAAAGAAAATTTTTATTTTTTCTCTTTCTCGGCCTTTTCCATCCTATTTTTGCTTGATATGAAGCCATAACGGTATCTTTTAATTTATTGAATTTTTTTTCTATTTTTTTTTAGTTTTCTCTTATGCGTCGGGTAGGAATGAAACGGAACGATAATTTTTATTTTATCTCTTTGAGCATTTTCCAACCAGTTTTGGCATGGAGTGCCGCCGAAATTGTATTTTTTTAATTTTTTGAAAAATTTTGCTATTTTTTTGGAATTTTCTATTACGCATCGGGATGGAGCAGAACAGAACGATAATTTCTATTTTCTCTATTTCTCGGCCTTTTCCAACCTATTTTGACTTGAAATGAAGCCACAATGGTATTGTTTGATATTTTGATTTTTTGGTCTTTTTATGGAATTTTCTATTACGCGTCGGATAGGAACGAAACGGAACGATAATTTTTATTTTATCTCTTTCTCAGCCTTTTCCAACTTATTTTGGCTTGAAATGAAGGCACAATGGTATTTTTTGATTTTTTGATTCTTCTTTCTCTTTTTTTGGAATTTTCTATTACCCGTCGAGTTGGAACGGAACGGAGAGACAATTTTTATTTTCTCTCTTTCTCGGCCTTTTCCAACCTATTTTGGCTTGGAATGAAGCCACAATGGTATTTTTTAATTTTTTGATTTTTTTTCTCTTTTTTTGGAATTTTCTATTACCTGTCGGGTAAGAACGGAACGGAAAGACAATTTTTATTTTTTCTCTTTCTCGGCCTTTTCCACCCTATTTTGGCTGGAAATGAAGCCATAATGGAATTTTTTACTTTATTGAATTTTTTTGCTATTTTTTAAAATTTTCTCTTACGCATCGGGTTGGAACGAAACGAAACGATAATTTTTATTTTCTCTCTCTGATCCTTTACCAACCTGTTTTGGCTTGAAATGATGCCATAATGGTATTTTTTAATTTTATTAATTTTTTTGCTATTTTTTTGAAATTTTCTATTACGCATCGAGTTGGAACGGAACGGAACGATAATTTTTATTTTCTCTCTTCGTCGACCTTTTCCACCCTATTTTGGCTTCAAAAGAAGCCATAATGGTATTTTTTTAATTTCTTGAATTTTTTTGCTATTTTATTGGAATTTTCTATTACGCTTTGGGTTGGAAAGAAACGGAACGATAATTTTTATTTCCTCTCTTCGTTAGCCTTTTCCAACCTATTTTGGCTGGAAATGACGCCATAATGGACTTTTATCATTTTTTTCATTTTTTTGCTAATTTTTTTTGGAATTTTCTATTACGCGTCGAGTGGGAACGAAACAGAACGGCAATTTTTATTTTCTCTATTCCTCGGCCTTTTCCAACCTATTTTGGCTTGGGATGAAGCCACAATGGTATTTTTTTTATTTTTTTATTTTTTTTCTCTTTTTTTGTAATTTTCTATTGCCTGCCGGGTAAGAACGGAACGGAAAGACAATTTTTATTTTTTCTCTTTCTCGGCCTTTTCCACCCTATTTTGGCTGGAAATGAAGCCATAATGGAATTTTTTACTTTATTGAATTTTTTTGCTATTTTTTAAAATTTTCTCTTACGCATCGGGTCGGAACGAAACGAAACGATAATTTTTATTTTCTCTCTCTGATCCTTTACCAACCTGTTTTGGCTTGAAATGATGCCATAATGGTATTTTTTAATTTTATTAATTTTTTTGCTATTTTTTTGAAATTTTCTATTACGCATCGAGTTGGAACGGAACGGAACGATAATTTTTACTTTCTCTCTTCGTCGACCTTTTCCACCCTATTTTGGCTTCAAAAGAAGCCATAATGGTATTTTTTTAATTTCTTGAATTTTTTTGCTATTTTATTGGAATTTTCTATTACGCTTTGGGTTGGAACGAAACGGAACGATAATTTTTATTTCCTCTCTTCGTTAGCCTTTTCCAACCTATTTTGGCTGGAAATGATGCCATAATGGACTTTTATCATTTTTTTCATTTTTTTGCTAATTTTTTTTGGAATTTTCTATTACGCGTCGAGTGGGAACGAAACAGAACGGCAATTTTTATTTTCTCTATTCCTCGGCCTTTCCAACCTATTTTGGCTTGGGATGAAGCCACAATGGTATTTTTTTTATTTTTTTATTTTTTTTCTCTTTTTTTGTAATTTTCTATTGCCTGCCGGGTAAGAACGGAACGGAAAGACAATTTTTATTTTTTCTCTTTCTCGGCCTTTTCCATCCTATTTTGGCTTGAAATGAAGCCATAATGGAATTTTTTACTTTATTTAATTTTTTTGCTATTTTTTTTTAATTTTCTCTTCCGCGTCGGGTCGGAACGAAACGAAACGATAATTTTTATTTTCTCACTTTCTCAGCCTTTTCCAACCAATGTTGGCTTGAAATGATGCCATAATGGTTTTTTTTCATTTTTTTCATTTTTTTGCAATTTTTTTTGAAATTCTCTATTACGCGTCGGGTGGTAACGAAACGGAACGACAATTTTTATTTTCTCTCTTTCCCGGCCTTTTCCAACCTATTTTGGCATAAAAAGAAGCCATAATGGAATTTTTGCTTTATTGAATTTTTGCAATTTTTTTTGAAATTCTCTATTGCGCGTCGAGTGGGAACGAAACGGAACGGCAATTCTTATTTTCTCCATTCCTCGGCCTTTTCCAACCTATTTTGGCATGGAATGAAGCCACAATGGTATTTTTTTGATTTTTTGATTTTTTTACTCTTTTTTTGGAATTTTCTATTACCTGTCTGGTAAGAACGGAACGGAAATTTTTTTTTTTTTTCTCTTTCTCGGCCTTTCCTAACCTATTTTTGCTTGAAATGAAGCCATAACGGTATCTTTCAATTTATTGAATTTTTTTGCTTTTTTTTTTTTAATTTTCTCTTACGCGTCGGGTAGGAATGAAACGGAACGATAATTTTTATTTTCTCTCTCTGAGACTTTTCCAACCAATTTTGGCTTGGAATGCCACCGAAATTGTTTTTTTTTTTTTAATTTTTTGAAAAATTTTGCTATTTTTTTGGAATTTTCTAGTACGCGTCGGGATGGAACGGAACAGAACGATAATTTCTATTTTCTCTATTTCTCGGCCTTTTCCAACCTATTGTTTGATATTTTGATTTTTTTGCACTTTTTATGGAATTTTATATTACGCGTCGGATAGGAACGAAACGGAACGATAATTTTTATTTTATCTCTTTCTCAGCCTTGTCCAACTTATTTTGGCTTGAAATGAAGTCACAATGGTATTTTTTGATTTTTATATTCTTTTTTCTCTTTTTTTGGAATTTTCTATTACCCGTCGAGTTGGAACGGAACGGAGAGACAATTTTTATTTTTTCTCTTTCTCGGCCTTTTCAAACCTATTTTGGCTTCAAAAGAAGCCATAACAGGGTTTTTTAATTTTTTGAATTTTTTTGCTATTTTTTTTTAATTATCTCTTATGCGTCGGATAGAAACGAAACGAAACGAAACGATAATTTTTATTTTCTCTCTTTTTCAGCGTTTTCCAATCTGTTTTGGCTTGAAATGCGGCCATAATTGTTTTTTTGAATTTTTTTCTATTTTTTTTGGAATTTTCTATTACGCGTCGGGTGGTAACGAAACGGAACGACAATTTTTATTTTCTCTCTTTCCCGGCATTTTCCAACCTATTTTTGCTTGGAATTAAGCCATAACGGTATGTTTTAATTTATTGAATTTTTTTGCTATTTTTTTTTTAATTTTCTCTTAGGCGTCAGGTTGGAAGGAAACGGAACGATAATTTTTATTTTCTCTCTCTGAGCCTTTTCCAACCTGTTTTGGCTTGAAATGACGCCATAATAGTATTTTTTAATTTTTTGAATTTTTTTGCTATTTTTTTGGAATTTTCTATTACGCATCGAGTTGGAACGGAACGGAATGATAATTTTTATTTTCTCTCTTCCTCGACCTTTTCCACCCTATTTTGGGTTCAAAAGAAGCCATAATGGTATTTTTTAATTTCTTGAATTTTTTTGCTATTTTTTTGTAATTTTCTATTACGCTTTGGGTAGGAACGAAACGGAACGATAATTTTTATTTCCTCTCTTCGTTAGCCTTTTCCAACCTATTTTGGCTGGAAATGACGCCATAATGGATTTTTATCATTTTTTTCATTTTTTTGCTAATTTTTTTGGAATTTTCTATTACGCGTCCAGTGGGAACGAAACGGAACGACAATTTTTATTTTCTCCATTCCTCGGCCTTTTCAAACCTATTTTTGCTTGGAATGAAGCCACAATGGTATTTTTTGATTTTTTCATTTTTTTTTCTCTTTTTTTGGAATTTTCTATTACCTATCGGGTAAGAACGGAACGGAAAGAAAACTTTTATTTTTTCTCTTTCTCGGCCTTTTCCAACCTATTTTTGCTTGAAATGAAGCCATAACGGTATCTTTTAATTTATTCAATTTTTTTGCTATTTTTTTTTAATTTTCTCTTACGCGTCGGGTAGGAAGGAAACGGAACGATAATTTTTATTTTCTCTCTCTGAGCCTTTTCCAACCTGTTTTGGCTTAATATGACGCCATAATAGTATTTTTTAATTTTTTGAATTTTTTTGCTATTTTTTTGGAATTTTCTATTACGCATCGAGTTGGAACGGAACGGAACGATAATTTTTATTTTCTCTCTTCCTTGACCTTTTCCACCCTATTTCGGGTTCAAAAGAAGCCATAATGGTATTTTTTAATTTCTTGAATTTTTTTGCTATTTTTTTGGAATTTTCTATTACGCTTTGGGTAGGAACGAAACGGAACGATAATTTTTATTTCCTCTCTTCGTTAGCCTTTTCCAACCTATTTTGGCTGGAAATGACGCCATAATGGAATTTTATCATTTTTTTCATTTTTTTGCTAATTTTTTTGGAATTTTCTATTACACGTCGAGTGGGAACGAAACGGAACGACAATTTTTATTTTCTCCAGTCCTCGACCATTTCCAACCTATTTTGGCTTGAAATGAAGCAACTATGGTATCTTTTGATTTTTTTGATTTTTTTTCTCTTTTTTTGGAATTTTCTATTACCTGTCGGGTAAGAACGGAACGGAAAGAAAATTTTTATTTTTTCTCTTTCTCTGCCTTTTCCAACCTATTTTTGCTTGAAATGAAGCCATAACGGTATCTTTTAATTTATTGAAGTTTTTTGCTATTTTTTTTTTAATTTTCTCTTACGCGTCGGGTTGGAGGGAAACGGAACGATAATTTTTATTTTCTCTCTCTGAGCCTTTTCCAACCAGTTTTGGCATTGAATGCCGCCGAAATTGTATTTTTTAATTTTTTGAAAAATTTTGCTATTTTTTTGGAATTTTCTATTACGCATCGGGATGGAACGGAACAGAACGATAATTTCTATTTTCTCTATTTCTCGGCCTTTTCCAACCTATTTTGGCTTGAAATGAAGCCACAATGGTATTGTTTGATATTTTTATTTTTTGGTCTTTTTATGGAATTTTCTATTACGCGTCGGATAGGAACGAAACGGAACGATAATTTTTATTTTATCTCTTTCTCAGCCTTTTCCAACTTATTTTGGCTTGAAATGAAGTCAGAATGGTATTTTTTGATTTTTTGATTCTTTTTTCTCTTTTTTTGGAATTTTCTATTACCCGTCGAGTTGGAACGGAACGGAGAGACAATTTTTATTTTCTCTCTTTCTCGGCCTTTTCAAACCAATTTTGGCTTGAAAAGAAGCCATAACAGGGTTTTCTAATATTTTGAATTTTTTTGCTATTTTTTTTGAATTATCTCTTATGCGTCGGATAGAAACGAAACGATAATTTTTATTTTCTCTCTTTTTCAGCATTTTCCAATCTATTTTGGCTTGAAATGCGGCCATAATGGTTTTTATTAATTTTTTGAATTTTTTTGCTATTTTTTTGGAATTTTCTATTACGCGTCGGGTGGGAACGAAACGGAACGACAATTTTTATTTTCTCTATTTCTCAGCGTTTTCCAACGTATTTTGGCTTGAAATTATGCCGCAATGGTATTTTTTAATTTATTGAATTTTTTTGCTATTTTTTTTTATTTTCTCTTACGCTTCGGGTTGGAACGGAACGGAACGATAATTTTTATTTTCTCATTTTCTCAGCCTTTTCCGACCTATGTTGGCTTGAAATGATGCCGTAATGGTTTTTTTTTCATTTTTTTCATTTTTTTGCTATTTTTTTTGAAATTTTCTATTGCGCGTCGGATGGGAACGAAACGGAACGACAATTTTTATTTTCTCTATTTCTCAGCGTTTTCCAACTTATTTTGGCTTGAAATTAAGCCACAATGGTATGTTTTAATTTATTGAATTTTTTTGCTATTTTTTTTTAATTTTCTCTTACGCTTCGGGTTGGAACGGAACGGAACGATAATTTTTATTTTCTCATTTTCTCAGCCTTTTACAACCTATGTTGGCTTGAAATGATGTCGTAATGGTTTTTTTTTTCATTTTTTTCATTTTTTTGCTATTTTTTTTGAAATTTTCTATTCCGCGTCGGGTGGTAACGAAACGGAACGACAATTTTTATTTTCTCTCTTTCCCGACATTTTCCAACCTATTTTGGCTTAAAAAGAAGCCATAATGGAATTTTTTACTTTATTGAATTTTTTTGCTATTTTTTTTAATTTTCTCTTATGCTTCGGGTTGGAACGGAACGGAACGATAATTTTTATTTTATCATTTTCTCAGCCTTTTCCAACCTATGTTCGCTTGAAGTGATGCCGTAATGGTTTTTTTTTCATTTTTTTCATTTTTTTGCTATTTTTTTTGAAATTTTCTATTACGCGTCGGGTGGGAACGAAACGGAACGACAATTTTTATTTTCTCTATTTCTCAGTGTTTTCCAACTTATTTTGGCTTGAAATTAAGCCGCAATGGTATGTTTTAATTTATTGAATTTTTTTGCTATTTTTTTTAATTTTCTCTTACGCTTCGGGTTGGAACGGAACGGAACGATAATTTTTATTTTCTCATTTTCTCAGCCTTTTCCAACCTATGTTGGCTTGAAATGATGCCGTAATGGTTTTTTTTTCATTTTTTTCATTTTTTTTGAAATTTTCTATTACGCGTCGGGTGGTAACGAAACGGAACGACAATTTTTATTTTCTCTCTTTCCCGACATTTTCTAACCTATTTTGGCTTAAAAAGAAGCCATAATGGAATTTTTTACTTTATTGAATTTTTTTGCTATTTTTTTTAATTTTCTCTTGCGCGTCGGGTCGGAACGAAACGAAACGATAATTTTTATTTTCTCACTTTCTCAGCCTTTTCCAACCTATGTTGGCTTGAAATGATGCCGTAATGGTTTTTTTTCATTTTCTTTGCTATTTTTTTTTAAATTCTCTATTACGCGTCGGGTGGTAACGAAACGGAACGACAATTTTTATTTTCTCTCTTTCCCGGCCTTTTCCAACCTATTTTGGCTTAAAAAGAAGCCATAATGGAATTTTTTACTTTATTGAATTTTTTTGCTATTTTTTTTAATTTTCTCTCACGCGTCGGGTCGGAACGAAACGAAACGATAATTTTTATTTTCTCTCTCTGAGCCTTTTCCAACCTGTTTTGGCTTGAAATGACCCTATAATGGTATTTCTTAGTTTTTTGAATTTTTTTGCTATTTTTTTGGAATTTTCTATTACGCATCGAGTTGGAACGGAACGGAACGATAATTTTTATTTTCTCTCTTCGTCGACCTTTTCCACCCTATTTTGGCTTCAAAAGAAGCCATAATGGTATTTTTTAATTTCTTAAATTTTTTTTGCTATTTTTTTGGAATTTTCTATTACGCTTTGGGTAGGAACGAAACGGAACGATAATTTTTATTTCCTCTCTTCGTTAGCCTTTTCCAACCAATTTTGGCTGGAAATGACGCCATAATGGAATTTTATCATTTTTTTCATTTTTTTGCTAATTTTTTTGGAATTTTCTATTACGCGTCGAGTGGGAACGAAACGGAACGGCAATTTTTATTTTCTCCATTCCTCGGCCTTTTCCAACCTATTTTGGCTTGGAATGAAGCCACAATGGTATTTTTTGATTTTTTTTTTTCTCTTTTTTTGGAATTTTCTATAACCTGTCGGGTAAGAATAGAACGGAAAGAAAATTTTTATTTTTTCTCTTTCTCGGCCTTTTCCAACCTATTTTTGCTTGAAACGAAGCCATAACGGTATCTTTTAATTTATTGATTTTTTTTGCTATTTTTTTTTAGTTTTCTCTTATGCGTCGGGTAGGAATGAAACGGAACGATAATTTTTATTTTATCTCTTTGAGCATTTTCCAACCAGTTTTGGCATAGAATGCCGCCGAAATTGTATTTTTTTAATTTTTTGAAAAATTTTGCTATTTTTTTGGAATTTTCTATTACGCATCGGGATGGAGCGGAAAAGAGCGATAATTTCTATTTTCTCTATTTCTCGGCCTTTTCCAACCTATTTTGGCTTGAAATGAAGCCACAATGGTATTGTTTGATATTTTGATTTTTTGGTCTTTTTATGGAATTTTCTATTACGCGTCGGATAGGAACGAAACGGAACGATAATTTTTATTTTATCTCTTTCTCAGCCTTTTCCAACTTATTTTGGCTTGAAATGAAGTCACAATGGTATTTTTTGATTTTTTAATTCTTTTTTCTCTTTTTTTGGAAATTTCTATTACCCGTCGAGTTGGAACGAAACGGAGAGACAATTTTTATATTCTTTCTTTCTCGGCCTTTTCCAACCTATTTTGGCTTGGAATGAAGCCACAATGGTATTTTTTGATTTTTTGATTTTTTTTCTCTTTTTTTGGAATTTTCTATTACCTGTCGGGTAAGAACGGAACGGAAAGACAATTTTTATTTTTTCTCTTTCTCGGCCTTTTCCAACCTATTTTGGCTGGAAATGAAGCCATAATGGAATTTTTTACTTTATTGAATTTTTTTGCTATTTTTTTAAATTTTCTCTTACGCGTCGGGTCGGAACGAAACGAAACGATAATTTTCATTTTCTTTCTCTGAGCCTTTTCCAACCTGTTTTGGCTTGAAATGACGCCATAATGGTATTTTTTAATTTTTTAAAGTTTTTTGCTATTTTTTTGGAATTTTCTATTACGCATCGAGTTGGAACGGAATGGAACGATAATTCTTATTTCCTCTCTTCGTTTGCCTTTTCCAACCTATTTTGGCTGGAAATGACGCCATAATGGACTTTTATCATTTTTTTCATTTTTTTGCTAATTTTTTTGGAATTTTCTATTACGCATCGTGTGGGAACGAAACAGAACGGCAATTTTTATTTTCTCTATTCCTCGGCCTTTTCCAACTTATTTTGGCTTGGGATGAAGCCACAATGGTATTTTTTGATTTTTTGATTTTTTTTCTCTTTTTTTGTAATTTTCTATTGCCTGCCGGGTAAGAACGGAACGGAAAGACAATTTTTATTTTTTCTCTTTCTCGGCCTTTTCCAACCTATTTTGGCTTGAAATGAAGCCATAATGGAATTTTTTACTTTATTGAATTTTTTTGCTATTTTTTTTTAATTTTCTCTTGCGCGTCGGGTCGAAACGAAACGAAACGATAATTTTTATTTTATCACTTTCTCAGCCTTTTCCAACCTATGTTGGCTTGAAATGATGCCGTAATGGTTTTTTTTCATTTTTTTTGCTATTTCTTTTTAAATTCTCTATTACGCGTCGGGTGGTAACTGATGAGTCCAGAAAAATCATTAAGGTCGTCCATTAATATGGACAACCTTGTATCATTAACAAACCAAAAGATGTAACCGCTCAAGCACATTCAACACATTAATGGCGACCATTATTCATCGGCCTTAAATGCCAATCAATACGATAACTGTTACACCTGGGTAATAATCACCCCCAATTATGTACAATAACTATCCAAATCACCTATAAAAGGGACAGTCCATCTCACTTGTGAAGGTATGTCAAAAGCTACAACAAAATACTATCTAAATACAAGAAATATGGGTTGATACTAACTTAAGCATCGGAGGCTCCCCCACCGGGCACAACCCGGTGGTCTCTTTGATCTATCTCTCTTTATCTTGTAGGTTCTACAAGATCGTCAAAAGCTTCGGATTGGAGGAGTGACCCAACTGACGATTTTAGCATCATCAGTTTGGCGCCGTCTGTGGGGAAAGACAAGTCATTGTTCTCTTCCCATGACAAAGGGTCACTTAGTTCATTCGAAAGATATGAACACCATGATACCGTAGTCAATCTCGGTCAACTAGATGGAATGTGGTGTAAAGATCCTCTGATAAAAGCAGATCTACCCACGACAAAGTAGTCTTGCAGTCTTCCAACCTGAAGGGACGAGCACACGAAATTTGGAGGCCAAATCAAATCACCTTGATGTGATTTCGCAAAAAATGTCATCGTGTTACTGTGGGTCCATGATCTTGGGCACAAAACGAGATGGTTCGCGTCAAGAACCCAAGGTAACTCTTATACCTTTATTCAAAATAAATAAATAAGAAGCAAGAGCAAAGATAAAATTGCCCGAAAGATACATAGCCTACCCCACTGAGCCATTCTATGAGTATCATTGCTCAGGTATGTCTATGGGTTTATTCTCCCAAAAGCTATTTTTCTACCTGATACTATTACGTTTTGCATAAGATTTTAAATTCCTAGATTACTCCAAATAAGTCAACCATAATAATGGTAGTCCCAAATCACAGCTTTGTCTTTCTATATTTGTTTTAGATCTCAATTTAATCATACCGAAGTTGCTATATATGGTGATATGTAAATGGAAGGAATGGGAATCATAGCTTCGGCTAAAGGCTTTATAAAATAACAATAAATAAAAAAAGGTGGTATATAATTTAACATCTACGTGAGATTTGGAAATACAATGAATATGCATTTGTGAAATTCCTAATCTGGTGTTAAAGAAATATGGGAAGTAATTGGTCAGCTATATACTTGCAATTTCCATTACAGTTTGCTATGTAGTTTAATGGAAAATTTTAAACCTTTTGTAATGTCCGAATTTCCCATTAAAACTTTTGTTTTAATGTCAGTTGTTTCTTACCAATTTCAGTTTGTAGTGTTGGCTAAATTTGGAATTTTCTTTAATGCCTAGTATTTGGTTGAATATAAACATAAGATTAATGGAATCTTAAAAACTATTAATCAATTGCTGCATTATGATGCCTGCTGTAAAAAAACGTTTTCCTTACTGACTCTTACTGACAAATGTGTCGATATACATGTATAAATAGTTATACGTTTCTAGTTTCTACAACTATGTCTTGAATTCCATGTGAAATTTGGAATAATTGAAAATGCTCATGTTTCATACAAGAAAAAAAAAAATTGATGGGATTTATGAGTATTTAAAAAATATATATATATATATATATATCATGAATTTTTATGAACCTCATAAATTATGGTGTTTCTATTTTGAAGAACCTTATATTGAGAAGAGTTCATGTGCCTTTAAATAATTGAGAATTTTATGTGCTACATTTTTCATTTGAATTTTGTCAAATAGTGGGGGTATTAAAATTGAGGAACCAAAAAAAAAAAAAATTAAGCTACAATTGATGAGACTTATTGTGCATATATATATATATGAATATATGCATCAATACATGCTTTTTAAGATAAATACAGTCAACCCAATGTGGATCAAATCCCATTTTGATCATTCACAATTTCACATGTACTATTCAGTTGCATGTTTGATGTTAGACATACTTGTTTGGCACATAATTCACCAATGTTGGTATTGACACGTATGGTGCCACTTACCAGTTTATCACCCCTTTTCTTTCCTAAACGTATCTAGCTTAAATAGGAAAGATGGAGTAAACATGTTATTGCATTGCAAAAGGTAATAAAACTCAACGCTTGAATATTAGAAAATATTTATTATCTTACCAAAATTATAATTTTGGACATTAAATGGCAAGGTCAAATTTTATTGCCGTTTCAAGTTATAAAAATAAAAACCCATTTCAAGCATTAAAACTAGAATTCATTCTATTGTCTTTTTAGAATTTAGAGTTATTTTTAAGGACTTCAAAGATGTTTTTTAAAAAATAAAAGACAATAAGTATGTACATCTTTTTACACCTCTAGTTTCTCAACGGAAATTAATGATGGACCATGTTTAAAGCAGTCAGTACTCAAATGTATGACCTGGAGGGTATACACTTATTAAAGTCATTATTTGAGAGCAATCAAGATTATTAATTTGTTAATATTTTTTGGAGCAAAATGAAGCTAGAAAAGCTCGAAAAAAAAAAAAAAAAAAAAAAAAAAAAAAAAAAAAAAAAAAAAAAAAAAAAAAAAAAAAAAGCTTGACATGAAATAAATCATCCAGCAGAAAAAGGTCATGGACATGGACCTGCAATAATTGTTGAGAATATTGCAGATGTTTTCCTAGCAGATAATTTCTATGTTAAGGGCCAAATACAAGAGGAGGCAAAAGAGATCAACTTTCGTGGTTATACGTGTTTAAGCTGGAGAGCCCTTATTTTAGGGAAGGTAACTAAGAAGCAATTTGTTTTCTATGAAAGATGGGAATTTTCTCTTCAAAGATCAAACCAACATGATGCCAGGTATGTTATCTGATAATTTCAACTCAATATATTGTTTATGATTAACAAGTCTAGGCCGTCCATCTGCTAGAAGATGGGGAACCCTAAAGCCTGTGTGTCATGATTCATGACTCATAAGTTATAAGTCATGAGGCTAGATGGGTAATAAGATGGGATAGGTGTAAACCACCTTTTATTTAGCTTAACTGTCTACCTACGAGGCCAAGCCTTTTGTTATCCACTAGCAGCATGTGTCGTCATGCGCCTTTCATGTTTATCATATTCACCAATTTCATGTTATTGTTTCTTATGTCATTTGAAATGAATCATTAAACAAGCCTTTGAATAACTAATTATAGGCTGAAACCAAACAAAGAAATAATTAGGGGATATTATTTCGGTTATGAATTAAAACCCCTGGATTATCTTCCTTACACGGTGAATAAGTTTATGGTGCTTAAGTTTTGCAATTAAGGACCACTTAAGGTAAAGGCCCTACCAAATTTAAAGAAACTAATTTTGAATATTAAAGAAAAATGAAGCCAAAAATATACCATCTTACCAAAATTATATATCGTAATTTTAGACATTAAATATGTGAAGTCAAACCTTAATGTCTTTCAAGATTTAGAAAGCATTAAAACCAGAAGTTATTGGGTTGCCATTTTAGAATTTTGAAATTAAGTTTAAGAATTTCAAAGAATTTTTGGATAAAGAAAGTTAGTAAATATATGTTTCTACTTTCTACAATTACTTTCCTAATGAAAGTTAATTCTATAAATTTTCCCTAGAGCAATCACTCAACTATGTTAGTTATTCTCAAGAGTACTACAGTAGATATCAGACAAAGTCGAAACCTTCATATTGGGTAGTAAAGAAAAATACAGAGATGCTCTATCACCGCTCTTCTTTCCTAATATGTCATGCTAAAATTGGAAAGGTGAAACCTAGTATTATTGCCTTGCCAAAGAGTTTTTGTCTTTCCAAAATTATATCATGATTTTAGAGTTTAGACACTAAAGAGGCTAATGTTAGATTTTACTATCTTACCAAATTTAAAAAGACTATTTTTGGACATAAAAGAAAGTCCAATGAGCTTGGCCAAACCTAATCAATATTAGGTAGGTGGAAGCCAATGGCAATGAATATTCTAGTTTTCTGCTACAACTGCACCTTGTGAAAACTTTCATGATGTATGTATGATTTACGTAGATTTAAATAGATAGATTATACATGAAATACAAGTTTGGCAATAGCATTATATATACATGTCCAAAAAAGCTAATATAGCAACAGTCACCATAACAATTATAAAATAATAATGTTGACTGCAACACCATGGATTTTCTATGTTGATGATATACGGTCTAAGAAAATGACCAATCGATAATGAGATCAATAGAATTATACATTTATGTAAATAAGCAAAATTTACATCACGATGTATTAGAAACAAAAAATTGTGATATCTGGGCAATATCAAATCTGAATCTTAATAGGAAATTGCGATTTCTCTTTTTCTAAGAGATATTTTTATTGCTTAGATGACTCCATTTGAAAAGTCATAATGTCTCTAGGCACAAGCCACAACAAATTTTATGCATTTGTCCTAATGTTATTTATGTTTTCTTGCTTGGCAATGTTGCTCCAAGTCTAATGTTTTACACAACAAGAATATAGATAGTACAACCACCAAGCTAGTTTAACTAGACTATCTCGACTATACATATACTCTCAAGTCCACTGGATCAAGAATGAGAATCTATCAAGAAGAGCCTGCTAAGAACGAGATCAAAGAATGACAGGACTTTAGACAATCGATCATAATAGTTAAGTGAATAGCCCAAGAAGAATTTGGCCAACTAGGCCACTGTCTTAACAAAGAGACAAAAAGCGAAGGGTCATTTCACTAGTCGTGATCAAACGATAAAGGAAGTAATAATAGAAGCCCGTGGGATTGTTTTCGTCCCTAAAGGAAGGAAATATAACCTTGAATGGTCAACATGCCCTAGTCCTTGCACCTTCAAAAGAATGAAGCAAAAGAGATCTAAGCCTTAAACATGGAATATCATGTTAAGCTTAACAAAAGAGATCTTAAAGGTAGGGGAACTTGTCAAGAAGAATACAACAGTGAGAAGATCGAAGTACATACAAAATAGTATCGTGATTTAAGGTCTCTTGTTAAGGTAACTCATTTATTTATTTCTTTCTAATTAACCATAGAACTAAGTGGATATCAAGCTTGCATGATTATTACAAATGTTTATGTAGAACATGTTAAAAATATTGCTATAAAATTGTTACAATGATCACAATCAATATGACTATATTTTTAGTAGCATATGTTTCATCATCATGAATCTAAGAAGTTCAATTAAGTTTCCTACACTTAAAATGCTAGATGATCGTGTTCACAATATGCTCATGAATTTAAGTCTCAATAAATTTCCACTATCTCCATTAACTCACCAAAATCTTCTTAAAATTGTTTTTAAAATTATTTACTATGTAAGCACCTAACAAAGATCAGTTTAAAGAAGCATATAGTCAAAAAGCTTTACTTTTCATAGAATACTTCTCTATGATTCATATAGAATGCACTTCGTCAAATGACATCCATAATTGTATAGCATGCAAGTGCATATTTGTACATTGTCATTCCTAACAAAATGCAGCGAACACTGTTGAAGTCTTAAGCATACAGTTAAAGAAGAAGGAAGAGGAAATTGCTATTGCAAAGAGCAATGACCATAGTCATAAAAGCACGCAAAAAAAAAAAGGGGGTTCCAATCATGATAGACCACTCCTATAGTCGTCAACAAACGAGAACTACCTTTTTCATGTTTGAACAGGGGCAACAACATGACCTAGTTTTTACACCTTCAAAAAATTGAAACAAAAGAGATCTAGGCCTTAGACATGAAGTATCATGTTAAGCTTAAAAAATCTTGAAAAGAGAAGAGCTCGTCATCTTAAAAAGGGAAGGGCTGGTTGAGAAGATCCCAGCAATAAAAAGATTGAGATATGTGACAAAATAATGTCGTCATTTAAGGTAACACATTTATCTGTCTCTTTTTTATTCGTCTATAAAAATTTACACCTAGTAAAGTTTCATGCAAAAATGTATGTACTACTAGACATATCACAAAAGAGGGAAAACTCTAGGATTACAAGAAAATTAGAAAAAGGCCCACCTAGGCCATTGGTGACTTATTATTCATGTATGAATTGTTTTAAAATTCTTGTTTAACCAAGTCTTGGCAAGTGCATGTGCTACTTAATGCAGATATCAACATGACCTCAAGAAGGTCCAAAACGACATAGCATGAAGGAATTAGGAATCTTTCCAGCAAAAAGTGACAAGATTCCTTAAATGGATGTAAGTCACCAAAAAATGGCTAAGTGATAAGATTCCGCTAAGATGGATGTAAATCACTGACGAAGCCTAAGTGACAAGATTCCTTAAATGGATGTAAGTCACCAAAAAATGGCTAAGTGATAAGATTCTGCCAAGACGGATGTAAATCACTGACGAAGCCTAAGTGACAAGATTCCTTAAATGGATGTAAGTCACCAAAAAAATGGCTAAGTGATAAGATTCTGCCAAGACGGATGTAAATCACTGACGAAGCCTAAGTGACAAGAATCCTTAAATGGATGTAAGTCACCAAAAAAATGGCTAAGTGATAAGATTCCGCCAAGACGGATGTAAATCACTGACGAAGCCTAAGTGACAAGATTCCTTAAATGGATGTAAGTCACCAAAAAAATGGCTAAGTGATAAGATTCCGCCAAGACGGATGTAAATCACTGACAAAACCTAAGTGATAAGATTCCTTAAATGGATGTAAGTCACCAAAAAATGGCTAAGTGATAACATTCTGCCAAGACGGATGTAAATCACTGACGAAACCTAAGTGACAAGATTCCTTAAATGGATGTAAGTCACCAAAAAATGGCTAAGTGATAAAATTCCGCCAAGACGGATGTAAATCACTGACGAAGCCTAAGTGACAAGATTCCTTAAATGGATGTAAGTCACCAAAAAATGACTAAGTGATAAAATTCCGCAAAGACAGATGTAAATCACTGACAAAGCCTAAGTGACAAGATTCCTTAAATAAATGTAAGTCACCAAAAATGGCTAAGTGATAAAATTCTGCCAAGACGGATGTAAATCACTGACGAAGCCTAAGTGACAAGATTCCTCAAATTAATGTAAGTAGCCTAAAAGTAGCTAAATGACTAAATACTCTTAGACGAGTTTAAGTAGACAAGGATTCTCATACAAACGCAAGTCACATGCAAATCAAGAATATCAAACGTGACAACCAAAAAATGAACGAAAGAAGAAGCATCGAAGTGATCAAAAAAGGGTCTTCCAAAGAGATCACCTTACCCTTTAGCGGTGATAGAAAATGGTTGTCCAAAGAAATTAGCTTGCTCTTCAGCAGTGATAAAAAAATGATCGTCCAAAGAAATTAGCTCACTTTCAAGATCAAGCTATGATCCCTCGAATGTCCAAAAAGACCTTCAAAAGACAGATACTAAGAGGTTGTCATAGAAATACTAACATTCTTGAAGAAGAAAGTAGTTGAAGATAAAGAAGCCTGAATCTAAAAAGTCAAGAACATTCCCTAAGCCTGACCAGCATAAAGCAACATCAGACTTGGGAATGGGGGGCAACTGATGAGTCCAGAAAAATCATTAAGGTCGTCCATTAATATGGACAACCTTGTATCATTAACAAACCAAAAGATGTAACCGCTCAAGCACATTCAACACATTAATGGCGACCATTATTCATCGGCCTTAAATGCCAATCAATACGATAACTGTTACACCTAGGTAATAATCACCCCCAATTATGTACAATAACTATCCAAATCACCTATAAAAGGGACAGTCCATCTCACTTGTGAAGGTATGTCAAAAGCTACAACAACATACTATCTAAATACAAGAAATATGGGTTGATACTAACTTAAGCATCGGAGGCTCCCCCACCGGGCACAACCCGGTGGTCTCTTTGATCTATCTCTCTTTATCTTGTAGGTTCTACAAGATCGTCAAAAGCTTCGGATTGGAGGGAGTGACCCAACTGACGATTTTAGCATCATCAGTAATGAAACGGAACGACAATTTTTATTTTCTCTCTTTCCCGGCCTTTTCCAACCTATTTTGGCTTAAAAAGAAGCCATAATGGAATTTTTTACTTTATTGAATTTTTTTGCTATTTTTATTAATTTTCTCTTACGCGTCGGGTCGGAACGAAACGAAACGATAATTTTTATTTCTCTCTCTGAGCCTTTTCCAACCTGTTTTGGCTTGAAATGACCCCATAATGGTATTTCTTAGTTTTTTGAATTTTTTTGCTATTTTTTTGGAATTTTCTATTACGCATCGAGTTGGAACGGAACAGAACGATAATTTTTATTTTCTCTCTTCGTCGACCTTTTCCACCCTATTTTGGCTTCAAAAGAAGCCATAATGGTATTTTTTAATTTCTTGAATTTTTTTGCTATTTTTTTGGAATTTTCTATTGCGCTTTGGGTAGGAACGAAACGGAACGATAATTTCTATTTTCTCTCTTCGTTAGCCTTTTCCAACCTATTTTGGCTGGAAATGATGCCATAAAGGATTTTTATCATTTTTTTCATTTTTTTGCTAATTTTTTTGGAATTTTCTATTATGCGTCAAGTGGGAACGAAACAGAACGGCAATTTTTATTTTCTCTATTTCTCGGCCTTTTCCAACCTATTTTGGCTTGGGATGAAGCCACAATGGTATTTTTTGATTTTTTGATTTTTTTTCTCTTTTTTTGTAATTTTCTATTGCCTGCAGGGTAAGAACGGAACGGAAAGACAATTTTTATTTTTTCTCTTTCTCGGCTTTTTCCAACTTATTTTGGCTTGAAATGAAGCCATAATGGAATTTTTTACTTTATTGAATTTTTTTGCGATTTTTTTTTAATTTTCTCTTGCGCGTCGGGTCGGAACGAAACGAAACGATAATTTTTATTTTCTCACTTTCTCAGCCTTTTCCAACCTATGTTGGCTTGAAATGATGCCATAATGGTTTTTTTTCATTTTTTTTGCTATTTTTTTTTGAAATTCTCTATTACGCGTCGGGTGGTAACGAAACGGAACGACAATTTTTATTTTCTCTCTTTCCCGGCCTTTTCCAACCTATTTTGGCTTAAAAAGAAGCCATAATGGAATTTTTTACTTTATTGAATTTTTTTGCTATTTTTTTTTAATTTTCTCTTACGCATCGGGTCGGAACGAAACGAAATGATAATTTTTATTTTCTCTCTCTGAGCCTTTTCCAACCTGTTTTGGCTTGAAATGACGCCATAATGGTATTTTTAGTTTTTTGAATTTTTTTGCTATTTTTTTGGAATTTTCTATTACACATCGAGTTGGAACGGAACGGAACGATAATTTTTATTTTCTCTCTTCGTCGACCTTTTCCACCCTATTTTGGGTTCAAAAGAAGCCATAATGGTATTTTTTAATTTCTTGAATTTTTTTGCTATTTTTTTGGAATTTTCTATTGCGCTTTGGTAGGAATGAAACGGAACGATAATTTTTATTTCCTCTCTTCGTTAGCCTTTTCCAACCTATTTTGGCTGGAAATGACGCCATAATGGATTTTTATCATTTTTTTCGTTTTTTTGCTAATTTTTTGGAATTTTCTATTATGCGTCGGGTGGAACGAAACAGAACGGCAATTTTTATTTTCTCTATTCCTCGGCCTTTTCCAACCTATTTTGGCTTGGAATGAAGCCACAATGGTATTTTTTGATTTTTTGATTTTTTTTTTCTCTTTTTTTGGAATTTTCTATTACCTGTCGGGTAAGAACGGAACGGAAAGACAATTTTTATTTTTTCTCTTTCTAAGCCTTTTCCAACCTATTTTGGCTGGAAATGATGCCATAAAGGATTTTTATCATTTTTTTCATTTATTTGCTAATTTTTTTTGGAATTTTCTATTATGCGTCAAGTGGGAACGAAACAGAACGGCAATTTTTATTTTCTCTATTTCTCGGCCTTTTCCAACCTATTTTGGCTTGGGATGAAGCCACAATGGTATTTTTTGATTTTTTGATTTTTTTCTCTTTTTTGTAATTTTCTATTGCCTGCAGGGTAAGAACGGAACGGAAGACAATTTTTATTTTTCTCTTTCTCGGCTTTTTCCAACTTATTTTGGCTTGAAATGAAGCCATAATGGAATTTTTTACTTTATTGAATTTTTTTGCGATTTTTTTTTAATTTTCTCTTGCGCGTCGGGTCAGAACGAAACGAAACGATAATTTTTATTTTCTCACTTTCTCAGCCTTTTCCAAACTATGTTGGCTTGAAATGATGCCATAATGGTTTTTTTTCATTTTTTTTGCTATTTTTTTGAAATTCTCTATTACGCGTCGGGTGGTAACGAAACGGAAGCGACAATTTTTATTTTCTCTCTTTCCCGGCCTTTTCCAACCTATTTTGGCTTGGAATGAAGCCATAATGGAATTTTTTACTTTATTGAATTTTTTGCTATTTTTTTTAATTTTCTCTTACGCATCGGGTCGGAACGAAACGAAATGATAATTTTTATTTTCTCTCTCTGAGCCTTTTCCAACCTAGTTTTGGCTTGAAATGACGCCATAATGGTATTTTTTAGTTTTTTGAATTTTTTTGCTATTTTTTTGGAATTTTCTATTACACATCGAGTTGGAACGGAACGTACCGATAATTTTTATTTTCTCTCTTCGTCGACCTTTCCACCCTATTTTGGGTTCAAAAGAAGCCATAATGGTATTTTTTAATTTCTTGAATTTTTTGCTATTTTTTTGGAATTTTCTATTGCGCTTTGGGTAGGAACGAAACGGATCGATAATTTTTATTTCCTCTCTTCGTTAGCCTTTTCCAACCTATTTGGCTGGAAATGACGCCATAATGGATTTTTATCATTTTTTTTCGTTTTTTTGCTAATTTTTTTGGAATTTTCTATTACGCTTTGGGTAGGAACGAAACGGAACGATAATTTTTATTCCTCTCTTCGTTAGCCTTTTCCAACCTATTTTGGGCTGGAAATGACGCCATAATGGATTTTTATCATTTTTTTTCATTTTTTGCTAATTTTTTTGGAAATTTTCTATTACGCGTCGAGTGGGAACAAAACAGAACAGCAATTTTTATTTTCTCTATTCCTTGGCCTTTTCTAACCTATTTTGGCTTGGAATGAAGCCACAATGGTATTTTTTGATTTTTTGATTTTTTTTCTCTTTTTTGGAATTTTCTATTACCTGTCGGGTAAGAGCGGAACGGAAAGACAATTTTTATTTTTTCTCTTTCTCGGCCTTTTCCAACCTATTTGGCTTGAATGAAGCCATAATGGAATTTTTTACTTTATTGAATTTTTTTTAATTTCTCTTACGTGTCGGGTCGGAACGAAACGAACAATAATTTTTATTTTCTCTCTCTGAGCCTTTTCCAACCTGTTTTGGCTTGAAATGACGCCATAATGGTATTTTTTAATTTTTTGAATTTTTTGCTATTTTTTGGAATTCCTCTATTACGCATCGAGTTGGAACGGAACGGAACCGATAATTTTATTTCTTTCTTCCTCGACCTTTTCCACCCTATTTTGGCTTCAAAAGAAGCCATAATGGTATTTTTTAATTTCTTGAATTTTTTGGAATTTTCTATTACGCTTTGGGTCGGAACGAAACGGAAGAATAATTTTTATTTTCTCTCATTCTCAGCCTTTGCCATCCTATTTTGGCTTGAAATGAAGCCATAATAGTTTTTTTTTATTTAATTTTTTGTCTTTTTTTGCAATGTTTTTGGAATTTTCTGTTACATGTCAGGTAGGAACGGATGTGAACGATATTACATATTTTCTCTCTTTCTCATCATTTTCCAATCTATTTTGACATGAAATGAAGCCATAATGTTATTTTTTAATTTTTCGAATTTTTTTGCTATTGTTTTGGAATTTTCTATTACGCATCGGGTAGGAACGAAATGTAACGATGATTTTTATTTTTTCTCTTTCTCGACCTTTTCCACTCTATTTTGGCTTCAAAAGAAGCCATAATGGTTTTTTTTAAATTTTTTTGAATTTTTTTGCTATTTTTTTTGAATTTTCTATTGCGCGTCGGGTAGGAACGAAAACGGAAAGATAATTTTTTATTTTCTCTATTTCTCAGTCTTTTCCAACCTATTTTGGCTTCAAAATAAGCTATAATGGTGTTTTTTAATTTTGGAAATTTTTTTGCTATTTTTATGGAATTTTCTATAACGCGTCAAGTAGGAACGGATTCGGAACGATAATTTTTATTTTCTCTCTTTCTCGACATTTTCCATCCTATTTTAGGCTAGAAATGAAGTCAAAATGGTATTTTTTTAATTTTTCTTCTATTATTTTTTTAATTTTCTATCACACGTAAGGATTTGAACGAAACGGAACGATAATTTTTATTTTCTCTATCTGAGCCTTTTCCAGCCTGTTTTCCTTGGAATGCCACCACAATTGTATTTTTAATTTTTGAATTTTTTTGCTATTTTTTTGGAATTTTCTACTACGCATCAAGTTGGAACGGAATGGAACGATAATTTTTATTTTCTCTCTTTCTCGACCTTTTCCAACCTATTTTGGCTTGAAATGAAGCCACAATGGTATTTTTTGATTTTTTAATTTTTTTTCTCTTTTTTTGGAATTTTCTATTATCCGTCGAGTTGGAATGGAACGGAGAGACAATTTTTATTTCTCTCTTTCTCGGCCTTTTCAAACCTATTTTGGCTTGAAGAGAAAGCAATAACGGGGTTTTTAATTTTTTGAATTTTTTTACTATTTTTTTTTGAATTATCTCTTATACGTCGGATAGGGACGAAATGAAACGATAATTTTTATTTTCTCTCTTTTTCAGCATTTTCCAATCTGTTTTGGCTTGAAATGCGGCCATAATGGTTTTTTTAATTTTTTGAATTTTTTTGCTATTTTTTTTGAAATTTTTTTATTACGCGTCGTGTAGGAACGAAACGGAACGATAATTTTTATTTTCTCTCATTTTCAGCCTTTTCCAATCTGTTTTGGCTTGAAATGCGGCCATAATGGTTTTTTAAGATTTTTGAATTTTTTTGCTATTTTTTTTAAATTTTCTATTACGCGTCGTGTAGAAACGAAACGAAACGATAATTTTTATTTTCTCTCATTTTCAGCCTTTTCCAACCTATGTTGGCTTGAAATGACGCCATAATGGTTTTTTTTTTCATTTTTTCATTTTTTGCTATTGTTTTTGGAATTTTCTATTACGCGTCGGGTGGGAACGAAACGGAACGACAATTTTTATTTTCTCTCTTTCCCGGCCTTTTGCAACCTATTTTGGCTTGAAAGGAAGCCATAATGGTATTTTTTAATTTTTTGAATTTTTTTGCTATTTTTTGGAATTTTCTATTACACATCGGGTTGGAACGGAACGGAACGATAATTTTTATTTTCTCTATTTCTCAGCCTTTTCCAACCTATGTTGGCTTGAAATGACGCCATAATGGTTTTTTTTTTTTTTCATTTTTTTCATTTTTTTGCTATTTTTTTTGAAATTTTCTATTACGCGTCGGGTGGTAACGAAACGGAACGACAATTTTTATTTTCTCTCTTTCCCGGCCTTTTCCAACCTATTTTGGCTTAAAATGAAGCCATAATAGAATTTTTTACTTTATTAAATTTTTTTGCTATTTTTTTTTAATTTTCTCTTACGCGTCGGGTCGGAACGAAACGAAACGATAATTTTTATTTTCTCTCTCTGAGCCTTTTCCAACTTGTTTAGCTTGAAATGACGCCATAATGGTATTTTTTTAATTTTTTGAATTTTTTTGCTATTTTTTTGGAATTTTCTATTACGCATCGAGTTGGAACGGAACGGAACGATAATTTTATTTTCTCTCTTCCTCGACCTTTTCCACCCTATTTTGGCTTCAAAAGAAGCCATAATGGTATTTTTTTAATTTCTTGAATTTTTTTGCTATTTTTTTGGAATTTTCTATTACGCTTTGGGTCGGAACGAAATGGAAACGATAATTTTTATTTTCTCTCATTCTCAGCCTTTGCCATCCTATTTTGGCTTGAAATGAAGCCATAATAGTTTTTTTTTTTTTTTTTTGTCTTTTTTTGCAATGTTTTTGGAATTTTTTGTTACTGTCAGGTAGGAACGGATCGGAACGATATTACATGTTTTCTCTCTTCTCATCATTTTCCAATCTATTTTGACATGAATGAAGCCATAATGCTATTTTTTAATTTTTCGAATTTTTTGCTATTGTTTTGGAATTTTCTATTACGCATATCGGGTAGGAACGAAATGTAACGATGATTTTTATTTTTTCTCTTTCTCGACCTTTTTCACTCTATTTTGGCTTCAAAAGAGCCATAATGGTTTTTTAAATTTTTTGAATTTGTTGCTATTTTTTTGGAATTTTCTATTGCGCGTCGGGTAGGAACGAAACGAAACGATAATTTTTATTTTCTCTATTTCTCAGCCTTTTCCAACCTATGTTGGCTTGAAAAATGACGCCATAATGGTTTTTTTTTATTCATTTTTTTCATTTTTTTGCTATTTTTTTTGAAATTTTACTATTACGCGTCGGGTGGTAACGAAACGGAACCGACAATTTTTATTTTCTCTCTTTTCCCGGCATTTTCCAACCTATTTTGGCTTAAAATGAAGCCATAATAGAATTTTTTACTTTATTAAATTTTTTTGCTATTTTTTTTTATTTTCCTCTTACGCGTCGGGTCGGACGAAACGAAACGGTAATTTTTATTTTTCTCTCTCTGTGCCTTTTCCAACTTGTTTTGGCGTTGAAATGACGCCATAATGGTATTTTTTAATTTTTTGAATTTTTTTGCTATTTGTTTTGGAATTTTCTATTACGCATCGAGTTGGAACGGAACGGAACGATAATTTTTATTTCTCTCTTCCTCGACCTTTTCCACCCTATTTTGGCTTCAAAAGAAGCCATAATGGTATTTTTAATTTCTTGAATTTTTTTGCTATTTTTTGGAATTTTCTATTACGCTTTGGGTTGGAACGAAATGGAACGATAATTTTTATTTTCTCTCATTCTCAGCCTTTGCCATCCTATTTTGGCTTGAAATGAAGCCATAATAGTTTTTTTTTTTAATTTTTTGTCTTTTTTTGCAATGTTTTTGGAATTCTGTTACATGTCAGGTAGGAACGGATCGGAACGATATTACATATTTTCTCTTTCTCATCATTTTCCAATCTATTTTGACATGAAATGAAGCCATAATGCTATTTTTAATTTTTCGAATTTTTTTGCTATTGTTTTGGAATTTTCTATTACGCATCGGGTAGGAACGAAATGTAACGATGATTTTTATTTTTTCTCTTTCTCGACCTTTTCCACTCTATTTTGGCTTCAAAGAAGCCATAATGGTTTTTTTAAATTTTTTGAATTTTTTTGCTATTTTTTTTGGAATTTTCTATTGCGCGTCGGGTAGGAACGAAACGAAACGATAATTTTTATTTTCTCTATTTCTCAGCCTTTTCCAACCTATGTTGGCTTGAAATGACGCCATAATGGTTTTTTTTTATTCATTTTTTTGCTATTTTTTTTGAAATTTTCTATTACGCGTTCGGGTGGTAACGAAACGGAACGACAATTTTTATTTTCTCTCTTTCCCGCCTTTTCCACCTATTTGGCTTAAAATGAAGCCATAATAGAATTTTTTACTTTATTAAATTTTTTGCTATTTTTTTTTAATTTTCTCTTACTCGTCGGGTCGGAACGAAACGAAACGATAATTTTTATTTTCTCTCTGAGCTTTTCTAACCTGTTTTGGCTTGAAATGACGCCATAATGGTTTTTTTAATTTTTTGAATTTTTTTGCTATTTTTTTGGAATTTTCTATTATGCATCGAGTTGGAACGGAACGGAACGATAATTTTTATTTTCTCTCTTCCTCGACCTTTCCACCTTATTTTGGGTTCAAAAGAAGCCATAATGGTATTTTTTAATTTCTTGAATTTTTTTGCTATTTTTTTGGAATTTCTATTACGCTTTGGGTAGGAACGAAACGGAACGACAATTTTTATTTTCTCTATTCCTCGGCCTTTTCCAACCTATTTTGGCTTGGAATGAAGCCGCAATGGTATTTTTTGATTTTTTGATTTTTTTTCTCTTTTTTGGAATTTTCTATTACCGTCGATTTGGAACGGAACGATAATTTTTATTTTCTCTTTCTGAGCCTTTTCCAACCTATTTTGGCTTGGAATGCCACCACAATTGTATTTTTAATTTTTGAATTTTTTGCTATTTTTTTGGAATTTTCTATTACGCATCGGGTTGGAACGGAACGGAACGATAATTTTTATTTTCTCTTTCTTGACCTTTTCCAACCTATTTTGGCTTGAAATGAAGCCACAATGGTATTTTTTGATTTTTTGATTTTTTTTTTCTCCTTTTTTGGAATTTTCTATTACCCGTCGAGTTGGAACGGAACGGAGAGAAATTTTTATTTTCTCTCTTTCTCGGCCTTTTCAAACCTATTTTGGCTTGAAAAGAAGCCATTACGGGGTTTTTTAATTTTTTGAATTTTTTTGCTATTTTTTTTGAATTATCTCTTGTGCGTCGGATAGGAACGAAACGAAATGATAATTTTTGTTTTCTCTCTTTTTCAGCATTTTCCAATCTGTTTTGGCTTGAAATGCGGCCATAATGGTTTTTTTTTTTTAATTTTTTAAATTTTTTTGCTATTTTCTCCGAAATTTTCTATTACGCGTCGTGTAGGAACAAAAACGGAACGATAATTTTTATTTTCTCCCTTTCTCAGCCTTTGCAACCTATTTTGGCTTAAAAATAAGCTATAATGGTGTTTTTTAATTCTGAAATTTTTTTTGCTGTTTTTATGGAATTTTCTATAACGCGTCAGGTAGGAACGGATCGGAACGTAATTTTTATTTTCTTTCTTTCTCGACCTTTTCCACCCTATTTCGGCTAGAAATGATGTCAAAAAGGTATTTTTATTTTTTAAATTTTTTTGCTTGTTTGTTGAATTTTCTATTGCTCGTCGGGTCGGAACGAAACAGAACGATAATTTTATTTTCTCTCTTTCTCAGCTTTTCCATCCTATTTTGGCTTGAAATGAGCCATAATGGTTTTTTTTTTTTTTTTTTTTTTTGCTATTTTTTGGCATTTTCTATTATTACACATCGGGTTGGAATGGAACGAAACGATAATTTTTATTTTCTCTCTTCTCGACCTTTTCCACCCTATTTTGGCTTCAAAAGAAGCCATAATGGTATTTTCTAATATTTTTAATTTTTTTCTATTTATTTTGAATTTTCTCTTACTCGTCGGGTAGGAACGAAACGGAACGATAATTTTTATTTTCTCTCTTTCTAAGCCTTTTCCAACCTGTTTTGGATTGAAATGAAGCCATAATGGTTTTTTTTTCAATTTTTTGAATGTTTTGCTATTTTTTTTGGAATTTTGTTACTCGTCGGGTAGGAACGAACGGAACGGTAGTACTTATTTCTCTCTTTCTCACACTTTTCCAACCTATGTTGGCTTGCAATGGACCCATAATGGTATTTTTGAATTTTTTTGCTATTTTTTTGGAATTTTTGTTACAGGTCGGGTAGGAAACATCGGAACGATTTTTAATTTATTTTATTTTATTTTATTTTCTCTCTTTCTCAGCCTTTCGCAACATATTTTGGCTTGAAAATAAGCTATGATGGTGTTTTCTAATTTTTGAATTTTTTTGCAATGTTTTTTAATTTTCTATTAAGGTCGGCTAGGACCCCACCGAAACGATTTTTTTTTTCTCTCCTTCTCGGCCTCTCCCAACCAATTGGCTTGAAAAGACACTATGATGGTGTTTTCTTATTTTTGAATTTTTTGCTATTTTTTTAGAATTTTTATTACGGGTCGGGTAGGAACGCATCGGAACGATTTTTTTTCTTCTTTTCTCTCTTCTTGGCCTTTCCAACCTATTTTGGTTTGAAAAGAGGCTATGATGGTGTTTTCTAATTTTTTGAATTATTTTCTTTTTTTTTTGAATTGTTATTACGGGTCGGGTAGGAACAGATCGGAACGATTTTTTTTTTATTTTCTCTCTTTCTCAACCTTCGCAACCTATTTTGGCTTGAAAAGATGCTATGATGGTGTTTTCTAATTTATTTTATTTTTTTGCTATTTTTTTAAATTTTCTATTAAGGTCGGCTAAGGCCAGATCGGAACGATTTTTTCTCTCCTTCTCGGCCTCTCCCAACCAATTTGGCTTGAAAAGAAGCTATGATGGTGTTTTCTAATTGTTTGAATTTTTTTGCTATTTTTTGGGAATTTTTATTACGGTCGGGTAAGAACACATCGGAACGATTTTTTTTTTAATTTTCTCTCTTTCTCAGCCTTTCGCAACCTATTTTGGCTTGAAAAGATGCTATGATGGTGTTTTCTATTTATTTTATTTTTTTGCTATTTTTTTAAATTTTCTATTAAAGTCGGCTCGGGCCACATCGGAAACAATTTTTTTCTCTCGTTCTCGGCCTCTCTCAACCAATTTTGGCTTGAAAAGAAGCTATGATGGTATTTTCTAATTGTTTGAATTTTTTTGCTATTTTTTTGGAATTCTTATTACGGGTCGGGTAGGAACACATCCAAACGATTTTTTTTTTCTCTCTTTCTCAGCCTTTCGCAACCTATTTTGGCTTGAAAAGAAGCTATGATGGTGTTTTCTAATTTTTTGAATTTTTTTGCGAATTTTTATTTCGGTCGGGTAGGAACACATTGGAATGATTTTTTTTTTTCTCTCTTTCTCAGCCTTTCGCAACCTATTTTGGCTTGAAAAGAAGCTAGGATGGTGTTTTCTAATTTTTAAATATTTTTGGTATTATTTTAGAATTTTCTATTACGGGTTGGTAGGAACACATCAGAACAAATTTTTTTATTTTCTTCTTTCTCACTCTTTCCAAACCTATTTTGGCTTGAAATGAAACTACGATGGTGTGTCCTAATTTTTGAATTTTTTTGCTTTTTTTATTTTTATTTTCTATTATGTGTCGGCTAGGAACACATCGGAACGACTTTTTTTTTTCTTCTTTCTCTTCTTTAACAACCTATTTTGAATTCAAAAGAAGCTATGATATTATGTTATAATTTTTTGAATTTTTTTGCTATTTTTTTTTAATTTTCTATTACTGGTCGGATATGAACACATCTGAACGATTTTTTTTTATTTTCTCCCTTTTTCGGCCTTTCCCAACCTATTTTGGATCGTTTTTCTAATTTTTTGACTTTTTTTGCATTTGTTTAGAGTTTCTATGATTGGTCAGGTTGGAACACAACGGAACAAATTTTTTTTTTTTTCTCTCTTTCTCACCCTTGCCCAACCTATTTAGGCTTGAAAAGGAGCTACGATGGTATTTCCTAATTTTTGAATTTTTTTGCTATTTTTTTGGAATTTCCTACTACGGGTCGGGTAGGAATGCTTCGGAACGATTTTTTTCTTATTTTATCTCTTTCTCGCCCTTTCCCATCCTATTTTGGCTTGAAAAGAGGCCATGATGGTGTTTTCTAATATTTTGAATTATTTTGCTATT